>CAIGQQ010023701.1:0-15542 GCA_903798035.1 Danio albolineatus
TGTGGCAAGATTAGCGCTGCCCTTTATTTTGTGTTGTATTTGCGGGGGACATCGCTTCTAGCCTATTAGCAATCAGTGTGGGATGCTATTAAACTGTAGCAAGGGATGGTATGTGTCACGAGTCCCGCCCTTTCCGATTGGTCATTTCCTGCCTCGTCATCACTACTCGCCGGTAGGTAGGTGGACTGCAGCTGGCTTGTTTACAGTTCGCATATTTTTTTGTGTGGCTTATGTAAATCGTTTTGTTTAGCGCTACGTCTCGTGGAAACTCCAGTGCTGGTTTGCGTCTAAGGCTGCCCCTTTGCAGGTAACTGACTCGTTCGCGTTTGGGAAAGTTTGACTGTGGTAAAGTGGTGATCCTTCTATTTGTCCCCTCTCCCTTGTAGCCAGCAGTGTGTACGAGATTCACTCGGCAGTACAAAACCGCTTTTAACCCAACGGTTTGTCTATGGTTTATTACATTGGGTGAGCCTGTTTCCCCTGTGTGTTGGTGTTCCTTTTTGCTCCTTTAATGGGCGAAATTGGGCATCTGATTGCGGTAAGTCATTTTTAAAGTTTATTGTTTAATTAAGTCGATTTAATAGTTGATGGGAATTAAATTCTTTTTACAGACCGATAGTGATACGGCTGGGTGCTATTTTGAAAACCTGTAACTACGTGGGAGGTTTCTAACGACGCTGCTGCTTTAGGAGGCTGCTCTCGCGGCGCTTTAGTGTTGGAAAGACTGAGTTCGACTGCTGCTTTAAGAGGTGGCTTTAGAAGGCTGCATTCATGGCATTTTAGTATTTTCAGAGACTGCGTTTGACTGTTGCTATTTGAATGCTGTTATTCGTTTTTTTCTATTTTGTTTCCTGTTCTTTTCGTTTGTTTAGATTTTGTTACAATTTGCTCTTGTAAGTCTTATTGAACTTTGTATTCATGTTTTTTTGGGTTTCTGTTAAACTTGTTGAATGATTTTGAAATCGTATGGTCTTTCTATTGTGTAACTGTTTTGCTTTTCGTGTTGTGATCTTTTTGGTATTGTTCATATGGTTGCCCCATTTAGTGGAGCGCTGTTTGAAAGGCGTTTTTTTCTTTGTCAGTATTTCAAAAAATGCACTGTATTTGTGTGTGTGTGTCTGGAGTGTTTGTGGTATAAGTGACCTTTTTATTGAAGCTCAAATTAACTGGGTTTTGTGTTGCAGGAGCAGAGCACCTAAGGCACGGTGAATTTCTGGTGGAGGTCTTTCTTGCACGTGTGCTGTGTGAGTGAGCGTGTGTCACAGGTCTTGGTGGTCTTTGCTGTGGAGGCCTTGTTGTACCCTTTTTCTCTGCTGTCACGTCTCAGCTCCTGCACTCCAAATTCAGGTGTTTTAGTGTTTGTGTGTGCGTGCCTAGTAGATTTTATAAAGTATACATACTCTGTCCATGTTTATGTGCCTTTTTGAGATTTGAATAAAACTGTATTTTTCTACCCACGTCTTTTGCCATTTACTGGGAACTTACCTGTGCTGCCTTTTTAAAAGTTTAGGTCCCTGGTAATATTCCAGGGTGGCGTAGTCGTTGCTGTCCAACATTAGTACAAGCCCTTGGTTATGCCACATAAGGTTCACAGAATCAACTTACAACCATTGAACAGAAACCAAAAACTTTTGTTTGGACTAATCGTAAGGAAGGAACTCATTGTGTGGAACAATGCAAACCCAGTATGAGTAATTTCACTAACCCACACAACTGTACATGGACTGTCCACCATAGTTTTAATCTGACTACCTGCGGGTACACCAAACCTAAACAATGCCCGAAACTTGCAATATTCCTCCTGGTGGACTGATTAGAGGGAATGTAAATAAGACTTTGTTTCATGATGTAAATTTAGTGATGGCGCATGTATCGTACAATATTTCGAACATCCTTTCTGCCTACATCGAGCATTGTGATATTGATGATGAGTCTTATATATGGGTACAGTCACGAATCGATGATTTAATCTCTGATTACAAAAACAGACTTGCAATCCAAATTTCACCTGTTCGATCAAAACGAGATCTGCTAGGAAATCTAGCGGGCTTATTTGGTTCCCTCAATTCAATTACCAACACATACAAAATAACCCAACAATCTCAGTTCTCAACATGGTTGACAAACCAGGTGGCCACCGGTTTTCAACACCTCACAAATAGTAATGAAAATATCATTAAAGCGCAGGCGCTTCTGGAGATCAGCCAATACATTGTTCAATCAGACCCGTACCATCGAACGTGACTTAGCCTGCCGATCGTATGCACAAGATTTATTTACTGCAGCAAGACAGGAGATTTTAGATTTCCGCCTCCAAAAAACACCTAGACATGCTTTAAGTGATCTGATCGAAATTTTAGATCTACATAGGTGATTCTCATCAGAGAAAATGGAAAATGTTAAGTATGCTAAATTATTATCAAGTGTTATGATGTACACTGGAAGTGAATGTAATGGATGCCTTGGGTTTTTTGTCACTTTTCCCTTAATTCATCCAGATTAAGTCTACATTAACTCCACCACCATAAGATCAATTGCCGTAGTAGTAAAAGACCAGGTAACGCTTTCTTTTACGACCCGCAAAGTACCCCGTAAGTACAGTGAAATAACGGTGTACTTTTCTGTACGTATAGTATAAGTATTATGAACGTATATGTAGGTATAAGGGAACAAACTGTAATGCTTGGGTAATAAGGGGGTAAAAAACAGATATGCAACACGCAAAGTACCGCGTAAGTAAGTATTGATTTTACAGTGTACTTTTCTATAAAGTGCAAAGGAACAAACGGGTAATGTTTGGGTAATAAGGGGGTAACAACCAGATATGTAATGCTTGGGTAATAAGGGGGTAACAACCAGATATGCAACACGCAAAGTACCGTGTAAGTATATTGATTTTACAGTGTACTTTTCTATAAAGTGCAAAGGAACAAACGGGTAATGTTTGGATAATAAGGGGGTAACAAGCAGATATGTAATGCTTGGGTAATAAGGGGGTCTTCAATCAATTAAAAATGCTGATGTAGTTTTCTCTGTTCTTACTGTTCAAATAAACACTTGTGAGTCCTTAATCCCTGTAGTTATAGGGTAAATATTTACCCTATAACTACAGGGAACAAGGGGGGAACAAGGAGGGAACAATGCTTCACTTTATTTTACAACCCGCAAATGCTGTATTTACCCTATAACTACAAGGAACAAGGGTGGAACAAGGAGGGAACAATGCTTCACTTTAATTTACAACCCGCAAATGCTGTATTTACCCTATAACTACAGGGAACAAGGGGGGAACAAGGAAGGAACAATGCTTCATTTTAATTTACAACCCGCAAATGCTGTATTTACCCTATAACTACAAGGAACAAGGGGGGAACAAGGAGGGAACAATGCTTCACTTTAATTTACAACCCGCAAATGCTGTATTTACCCTATAACTACAGGGAACAAGGGGGGAACAAGAAGGGAACAATGCTTCACTTTATTTTACAACCCGCAAATGCTGTATTTTGTGGTATTTTTCAGTTTAAGTTTTTTTTTAAGTTTAATCTTTTTAGTGTATTAGTAACGGTGAAAAACTAGGTCATAGGTTAAACTGTAATAGTGCGTGCAAAAAATGGGGAAGTTGCTAAAAAACAACTTGTGAAATACATCGGGTGGGACATTCTGAGAAGTGACAGGATGTATGAACTGAGCTGTGCATACGTGGTCTACGTGCTGAACGTGTACATATGTCTTTGGCGAGAAATGCATTGAAAATCGCAAATGAGGAACAACCAGAGGGAGTGGACTACGATGCTATAAAATGCGTATCTCTGGACTAAAAGGCAGAGGAAGAAACTCTCCAGCGCTGTATAGGTGTTACTTTTGGTTTCTCTCTGTTTTGTACTGAATAAAACTTTGAAACTTTGACAAATTTGACTCCATCCAATTTTAAACACGTAAACTGGACAATTTGAAAGTCCTACAATTTACCCTATAACTACGGGGAACAAGGAGGGAACAATGCTTCACTTTAATTTACAACCCGCAAATGCTGTATTTACCCTATAACTACAGGGATCAAGGAGGGAAAAAGATGGATTTCAACGCACAAGTGTTTATTTGAACAGTAAAAACAGAAAACTACATCAGCATTTTTAATTGATTGAAGGCCAAATTGCACACTACATTTTTCTACAAAAACATCAGCAATATTTTCACTGAAATGCAACAGTTGGTCTCCCCCTCCCCCCCTGCAAACAGCAGTAAAGATGCTAGCCTGTTTTAATCTGCATTGAACCCTGACAGTATATCATGGAAAGTTATTTGTTGATAATGTTAAGAAATTTCTGGCGGTGGTGAGATCGACGAGTACACTTTCATAAGGTAAGTAGCGTATGAAGAATATTTATATTTAATTGCAGATTTAAAATACAATATACAATACGGGTTGTAAATATTTTATTTACTAAACACCCCATATAAAACCCGGAGTGGCTATTTGCACTAAGTGTAAATAGCCGCCCTTGTTGGCAGACGCTATTTACACTAGCTCCGCCCACGGTAGGTTTAACCAAGGTCAAAGCTGTCGCGACGTGCCTCAATCGGGGTCAAATGCTGGTCAAATTACGGCGCGAATATTTGAATTTTGCGCGAGCGGAATCATGGGATCGATCAGACGTTTGATGCGGTGAAACGAATCGGAGCGGAGGAACGCTTTAACCTGCTAATTTCTTGGTAAGTTCTGTTTTTTACTTTATTGCATTTTTAAAGTTCTATTATATGTTTTTGAACGGCCATGGATGTTACAAGTGGTTTTATGTGTTTAGTTGGTTATTTTCACATCATGTAGAATGGTGTGTCTTGTTTTGTAACATTATGCTAATAATAGGGATGATAAGAATCATGATTTGCATCAATGAATTGGCATATCGCTGCGATATACCATCGAAAAAGCTATTTATGTAACACAATGTATTCTACCTGTATTACTTACAAACACACAATATTGTATGTAACGTAAAATTGATTTCTCAAGTGCATTTTTCTAATCTCCACTGCTGCCATGCTTCCTATTCTAATTTTTGGGCATGTGATGATTTTCAAGCAAAATTACATTCATTTTATAATTTTGATCGATTACGTGCTGCATCTTTATTACTTTTTGCTTTGCTTTCCTGGTGGAAAAAAAGCATATGCTGGTGATGTTGATGCATGTTTGCTCATTTTGAGAACAGCATGTAAACATGCTTTACCAGCAAATGCAGTTTTTTTAAAAAGTTTTTTTAATTTATTTATTTATATATTTTTTTTACACACACTTCAATCAATGTGCATAAATTTGGCTTGAGGTTGGAGTTTTAAGATTCACATATTTAGTGAGTGTCTCTAAATATCAGCATATCTTCACATATCTACAGCAGGAACAGTATGAGAGATTTCATAAAACCAAGTTTAAAGTGATCATATTAGTGTCAGGTATAACTTGCATCTTTTTATATTTTGGATATTTAAGGAAAAAACTAAACTAAAATGATATTTTTCTCTACCAATAACTGGTGTTGATGTTTAATTGTTTTTCAGGAAGTGAAGAATATACTGTTAAGTATCAGTGTATTGTTAGTTCCAGTTTACCTTTGAATGAATGGAATACTTGGGAAAATTGATAACTGAAAATATTAGCATTGCATATTGTGATTTTAAGACTATTAAATTATTGGATGTGTCCAAATATTTCTTTTTTTTATACCGAACTGATTTTGAAGTTTGAAAATTGTTTAAGTTATTTGTAATACGAGTAAACTATTATTCATCAATTAAAGCATATATTTTCAACCTTTTCACTTATTATTTCAGTTTATTTCCTCAATAATGGATTCATTTATTACTTTGATGCTGCTATGCATATACATTTATATTACCTATTATTCGTAAATGTTCCAGTATGAGTAAAACAAATGTTTATTAAATCTTTTCATGTTACCTGGTAAGAAAGTCATCTATAAATGCATTATTAATTTAATTATTATTTACTGATCCAATAATGCCTTTAGATAGTGTCATACCGCCACCTACTGGGTGATTTTTATTTAATATCTGTACCACTTTTTATTCAATATTAAGTTAACAATTTCATAATCTTATACTGAATAAAACTGTGTACTGATTGTACTGTAATAACTATTGACCTTGTTTCTTTTTGTTTAGGCTATTCATGCTTATCTGCACATCCTGGCCTCAAAATCAGAGACTAAAGTGTTTGTCTTTCAGTGTTTCCTTGTGCAATTTTGGAGGAAAAGAGACTATATAACATGGATATATGATAAGGTATATATTTTTATTGTTTTTTCTCTTTTCCATCTATAATCACTTTGAATATACAAATCTTTTTAAAATAACTTTATTTCACAGGTGTAATTTCAGGATTTCCAATGGGCTTTGCTACCAGTATGCAGGTTCAGTCACCGGTTCTAAGTTGCTTTCAACATTCCAGAGCACAAAGTCTTTCTACCTAATTCACCCAAAAGTACAGCAAAGCAACATGGATTCCTGTTACATTGGTGGTAGGTATTATATGCTATACTGTGTTCAAGATTTTGTAGTTTATATTGGTTCGGCATCTGGGTTTTCAATCAGGCTTAAGACCGTTTGCAGCTCCTTTCTTGCTTTATTTGTTGTCCGTTGTGAACACGACATGCGACATGTATGCAGTACATTAGTTTTCTTTTTTAATCATTTATGCAAAATAAATGTACAGTTTGTTTATTTTTTTGAGGTGTGTGTTTGTGTGTGAGTGATTCTTAATTGTTGTCCTTTTACTGTAGTGCTGTAAAGGGACTCTTTTTCTTTCTAACAGCAATTTCACAATGGCATGAGCTTGTTTTTAAATAGAAATCAAGGAGGGCTGGACATCGAGTTCAATTTATGTCATGCTACAAACTGCTGGGTCAAGTTGTGGTGTTTCTGCTGATGGTTATTTGCCAAATAATTGATGATAGCATGCAGAATTCAACTTTTTATTATTTTTTTATTTTGTCATTGTTTTTTTAGGGCAACACAGTGGCACAGTGGGTAGCACATTCGCGTCACAGCAAGAAGGTTGCTGGTTCGAGTCTCGGCTGGGTCAGTTGGCATTTCTGTGTGGAGTTTGCATGTTCTCCCCGTGTTGGCGTGGGTTCCCTCCAGGTGCTCCGGTTTCCCCCACAGTCCAAAGATATGCGCTATAGTTGAATTGGGTAAGCTAAATTGGCTGTAGTGTATGTGAGTGTGTGCACAAGAGTGTGGCTGTGGCTGGAAGGGCATCCGCTGTGTAAAACGTGCTGGATAAGTTGGTGGTTCGTTCCGCTGTGGCGACCTCTGATTAATAAAGGGACTAACCCCGAAAAGAGAATGAATGAATATTTTACTTTAAAATTAAATCCAAGGTGTGGAGCTGTTTTGGCTCATCTCAGATGAAATGGGCAGTTCATCCAACAATGCAAATGTGCTGTTATTTACTCATCCTCAGGCCACAACCTGTAGGTTACCTTGTACTCCAGTGGGACAGTAAAACATATTTTTACCCATGGTTCTTGGGGATTCATATGATACAAATTGATGGTCAATATCTTTTGGAAAGTCAGAGCCAAATTACCTACACCTCGGATGGTCTGAGAGTGAGTAAAGTAATTAATTAACTTGGTAAACTGCGTTTTTAAAATTGTTTTCACATAAAACGTCACTTGCCACTATACTTCAGGTGTTCTGTAGACATTTCTAGTGTTAGTCTAGTTGTAATGGTAGTCTACACTGCATGTCTAGGCATCTCTTTAGAAAATGTGATCACAGATAATATACAGGTGCATCTCAATATATTTGAATGACATCGAAAAGATGATTACTTTCAGTAATTCAATTTAAAAGATTCGTTGCACACAGACTGATTTATTTCAAGTGTTTATTTCTTTTCATTTTGATCATTGTGGCTTACAGCTAATGAAAACTCAAATCAGTATCTCAGAACATTTTAATATTACTTAAGACCAATAAAAAAGGATTTGTAACACAAATGTTGGACTACTGAAATGTATGAACAAGTACAGCAATCAGTTCTTGTTTTTATGATTTACTTCAGTAATGTGACATGACATGGAGGAAGTCGGTTTATGGCACTGCTGAGGTCTTATGAATCCCAGGTTGCTCTAAGAACCTTCAGCTCTTCTGTGTTGTTGGGTCTGGTGTCTCACATCTTTCTGTTCACTATAGATTATATGAGTCTTAGGTCAGGTGAGTTTGCTGGCCAATCAAATACAGGCATAGCATGGTCCTTAAACCAGATATTAGTACTTTTTTCAGTGTGGACAGGTGTCCCAAGTCCTGCTGGAAAATTCAAACCTTTTTTGGAGATGCTAATTTGATTTTCCAGCAGGACTTGGCACCTGACCACACTGCAAAAAGTATGTGTTTTAAGGCCCATGGTGTCCCTGTATGTGATTGGCCAGCAATCTCCCCTGACCAAAAACTCTTATGAAAGAAACTGTTGTGCATCGTGAAGAAAAAGATATGAGACAGCAAATTAAACAACACAGAAGAGCTGAAGGCCACTAATAGCGAAACCTGGGCTTCATCAGCAGTGCCACCAACTGTCACATTGCTGGAGTAATTCATGCAAAATAGTCCCGAACAAGTATTGAGTGCTGTACATATTCATAGTCCAAGATTTCTGTTAAATCCTTTTCTTTTAATGATCTTAAGTAATATTAGTTTTCTGAGATTTCATTAGCTGTAAGCCACAATCATCAAAATATGAAGAAGTAACCAAATACATCAGTCTATGTGTAATGAATCTATTTATGAGTTTCACTTCTTTAATTAAATAACTGAAATTACAACCTTTTTTGGTGACATTGTAATTCATTGAGATGCGCCTGTAAATTGATGAGAACTTTATTATATACTTTATATTATACAACTTGATATTATATTTTGACCATTTTTCTTGTTAAAGTAATGTTCCACTTTTGCTGATGTACAATCTTTTGTAGTACTAGTGTACAAACATTTTTAAACTTATCACATCATTAGGCAAACCTTCATCTTGTCATCAAAGATCACTGTTGCTTGTGTTGTTGGAAATTCCTAGCTCTCCACTGAAACAGGAGCAGGAACATGTTACAATGTTGTTGGTAGTTTTAATGCAACATAATATGCAGAGACAACTAATTAACAAATAAATCCATTGTTTTTCCCAGAATGCAGAGCGCTTGTAGCAGAACAAAATAAATGAATTTACCAGAAAGACATAGATGTGTTCAAATACATTAAACACAAACTTACTAAAAGATTGCAAAGTGCATAAGTGAGTTTTTCATGTTAATGTTGTTTTAGCCTAATTTGCAGAGACAGCTACAAGTTAGTCATTCATATATTTATTATTGTTTTTGATTGTTTTCCAGAATGGAGAGGCCTTGCAGCAGACGATGATGCTTTTCATGACAATAATGACAAAAAAATAAATAAATTGTGTTTATTTTAAAATGTGTCATGTTTGTTTCTATAATTTATAATGATTCTATACATTTTAGAACAAATCATATAATCCTAACATTGTTATATCTATAGATGTCTTCAAGGATTGAAAATTATCCTACAGTAATTGATCCTGCACTTTTTTCACTGATTAGTATATTTTGTTTGTTCATAGATGTAGTGCAACATTTAGGTGTACCTTCTTTCAGCACTTAGTGCAAATATATCCCTTTTATTAATACAGTATAAATATTAAACATTTAACTTCTGCTAACATTTTGTTTAAATGGCATATACTGCTAATACTTAGTGTAAATAGCATCTACCATCTATTAACACTTAAGTGTACTGTAAACAGCATTTACTGTTTATTAGTGTAAATACCATCTTTTAACTGTAATTGACAACCAATTATTAAAATTGTTTACACTAAGACTTGCTAAATAAACTATGCTTAATTTTTTTTAGTGTAAATAGCATCATACTTTTAGTAACACTGCAATAGTGTCTACCTTCTATAAACACAAAGTGTAAATGGCATATATATTCTATAAGCACTGAGTGCAAATAGCATCTACCATACCTTTTGTTGCAATGATGTGTAAATAGCATCTGATGCTATTTGAACTCAGTGTAAATTGCATCTCTTGCTATTTGCATTTAGTGTAAATAGCATCTCTTGTTATTTGCTTTTAGTGTAAATAGCATCTCTTGCTATTTGCACTTAGTGTAAATAGCATATTTTGCTATTTGCACTTAGTGTAAATAGCATCTTTCGCTATTTGCACTTAGTGTAAATAGCATCTCTTGCTATTTGCACTTAGTGTAAATAGCATCTCGTGCTATTTGCACTAAGTGTAAATAGCATCTCTTGCTATTTGCACTTAGTGCAAATAGCCGTTGCCTATAAAACCCAAGCACTGAATAAGGGTACTATTACTAATGTACTTACGCAGGTGTTTGCAAGTTGCATTAGGTTGTTGCCACCCTTGCATCATCCTTTATATGTATACAATATTTAAAGAAAAGTACACGGTAAATGCAATATACTTACGTGGTACTTTGCGTGTTAAATATCTGGTTGTTACCCCCTTATTACCCAAACATTACCCGTTTGTTCCTTTGCACTTTATAGACACTGTAAAATCAATATACTTACATGGTATTTGCATGTTGCATATCTGGTTTTTACCCCCTTATTACCCAAGCATTACAGTTTGTTCCCTTATACCTACATATACGTTCATAATACTTATACTATACGTACAGAAAAGTACACCGTTACAGTGAATGTTATTTCACTGTACTTACGGCGTACTTTGCGGGTCGTAAAAGAAAGAGTTACCAAAGACCAGATAATAAAATGGGATTGCTTTACCGGTTACATGACCTTGAAGGGCACGGAGACCTTGTTCACCAGCTGCACTTGTTGCCATGAGACCCAAAATGATGTTGTATGCACATGCAATACATTACAACCCTTTTCTCCCAAGGACAGCTAACTTATAAATGTTCAGTCACTACATGGTCATTCTAATGCCATCCAGGTATCTCACACACAGTGGTGTATCGTCAGTGAAATGAATTCCTTCACTTATGGGGGAATGACCTGTTCTGCTAACCACAGGACTTCTCAATTTGCTTAGATCAACATCCTTGGAAGGACCCCTCTGGACACAGAGATTTTCCCGTGGTGGGATGACAATGCTGATCATCTCAAAGACTGAGTAACATTTCTCACAAGCACAAGTAGAGACAAACCTGGCTAAAAAGACTGCAAAGATCCTGTCTAGTTCATCCACCCGCTCCGCGCAGAGTGCGTACACGTGGTGGGACTGGATGATGTGAGGGTGTGCCATTGGCAGTATCCTCATCTTCACCCTCAGCTCACCATCACCATGGTGACCAAGACTCAAGGAATCTGTAGACAGATCTCCCACACGATTGCTGTGTGTAGCGTCTCTTCTCCAGGTAAATATATTTGAAACTCATACATATGTGTCTTGATGTAAATATATGATTTGATTATTGATTTACTATTGTTGATTGGATTTCATTCGACCATTTGACCTGTTTCTTGACCTGGTAGAAAATAAATTGTTATATTTGAATTTATTCTTGTTTACTCTGAAATTATTTACTCTGATAAGTTAAGAATGTACTAGATTTCATGATAGACTAAAACATAACACATGTTAGATGAAAATCCTAAAAATTCTAACTTATTGTTTGACTTTAATTATGTTATTGGTTGCAATCGCCATGGGGGCTAGGGTTAATACATTAAGATGAAAATGATCATATCTTAAATGGTACTAGCGGTTTGACCTCTGGTTAATATTTCGGCTATAATTAAGTTGTTACATGATTATTTCAATCGTGGGGGGCTAGGGTTAATGCATTAAGGATAGCAAAAAGGCTTGCCTTAAATGGTACTAGCGGTTTGAACTCTGATTATCGTCTGAAATCTAACTAAGTTGTTACATAGATCATTGTAAGAATCGAATGAGATTACTATTTAAATAATGGCATTGTCTGTCGGTCTATTAAATAGTATTAATCATCAACCTCTAACTATTGATCAGACTAGTGAATTTATGATGCATTACAGCCGGCGTAATGTAACAAAAGTTCACAACAAAAGAGTATAATAAAAGTAAAAGTAGTATTGGGGCTAGGGTTAATGCATTAGGGTGTAGCAAACACATCTTAAATGATACTAGCAATTGACCGCTGATTATTGTCTTGACATTAATTAAGTTGTACATAGTATAATAAAAGTAAAAGTACTATTGGGGCTAGGGTTAATGCATTAGGGTGTGTAAGGTCCAGCCAAATAGTCCAATGGCGGTGTCTACTGCTGGATGAAGGCTCATTTGCATGTTCTATCTTTCCAGGGCACAATGTTGATTTACTTCAAGTTTAACTCATATCTGACTCCAATTTTGATATAAGATGGTTTAGAATGTTTTATCTGACTCTATTTTATAGTTTAATATTACTTTATTAATTTAGTAGTTTTGAGACATTTTGGTATATATTTGAATAATAATAATCAAACAATAATCAGGGGTTAGACTAGTAACTTATAGTTCTGGCTTTCCATGATTGAAATAATCACGTACAACTTAATTAATGCCTAATCAATAACCAGGGGTTAGACCAGTATCCTATAGCTCCAGTTTTCCATGATTGAAATAATCACGTACAACTTAATTATGATTAAAATATTAATCAGCGGTTAGTTCGCTAGTACCAGTTTAAAGAAGGTTTTTGTAGCTGTTCTTTGATGAAACTAAGCTAGCGAAAACAATAGTTCACCAGTACTATTCAAAGAACTTTATAGCCATTCTTTAATGAAATTAATCTAGCTCCATTAGTACTTTTACTCTTATTTACTCATTTCTTGTGAATCTATGCTACCTTACGCCGGCAGTAATGCATCATAAATTCACTAGCCTGATTAATAATTAGCGGTTAGTGATTAATACTATTTAATAGACAGACAGACGATGTCATTATTTAAATAGTAATCATTTGATTCCTGGAATAATCTACGTACACTTAGTTAAAACTTAAACGATAACCAGGGGTTAAATCAGTAGCCAGTAATTCTCAAAGAGAATTCCAAGATCAGAAGATGCATACCTGACTTTCAAATTCTACATAGTGTGAAGCTTTAGGGGGCTTCAGGCTACGGGCCACTTTAGTTACAAAGAGCGCCCTGAACAGCTTGGAACTCAACCTTAAATATCCAAACCAAGGGATAGAAGGGGTGTGTGTTGAATAACAAAAGGCATTTACATTCAGTGAGGGTTTCTGAACCCCCCAGTCACACCCTTAGCAGTGGTGTAAAAGATACCTGAAGCCATATATTTATTATTTGGTTATGGCTATTTCTGAGGGAATGAGACCATTGTACCAGTCACACTGAGACATCTCAAATGATATCAAACATGATAGATAAAGTCACTTGTATTGGTATAGAACAGTTCATACTTTGAGGTGACCATTTTGTGTGAGAAGAGGGTGCATAAAACAGAGGGGGTTTTGGGATATACTTCAGATGTAAATGAAGGGAAGAGTGTTTTCAGCTCATGTTTTTGCATTGCCAAAGACATCAACTCAAAGTCTTACAGGTGTAGCGGACACATCTTAAATGATATTAGCAATTGACCACTGATTATTGTCTTGATATTGTAAGAGTCCATGTATTAGCCCAACGACGAAGCTAACAGTATGGGTGAAGTTAAATGCATGTAAGCCTTTTAGCACATGTGAAAAGAAATATTTTTATTTATGAAAACGTATTTTAATTCGTTTCCAACTCCAAATTTAATCTGACTCCAATTAATTATAATTTGAATGCTCATACCTAAAGACAGTTTGATTTAGCCACTAGATTATATCATATTAAGTCAGTGATTGTCAGGAAATATGAGAGTTTAAACAAGACTTGTACATTTATTTGTCAGGCAAAGATTTTCCATCCCAATTCACATAATTATACACGATAAGCCAATTCAGATTGTACAACAGAGCTTAAGATTAATACCTGGCCATGTAGAAAGACATTGCAACATACAAGCTCTGGGACAGAGCCCAGAAACTTGTACGTTGCAACGGGGTCTTCTGGTTATAGAATCCCCCGATCTGTACAAAACCTTAACCTTAAATACCCAACAGGGCGTCACAGTGACCCTTGCCTAGTGTATTGATGTGTTAATCACCTCTGGAGGGGGAGCATCTGGCAGAGATTTCATCAAAGTCAAAACCAAATTCAACAAATACCAGTGAAATATTACAATGACCTTAAGACCACTTTACCAATCACACAGAGACATTTAAAATGATACCAAACATGAATATAAAGCTACAAGATACACCAAGTTAAAACCTTGAACATTTTATGTGACATGTAAATGGTCTACTCTGATGGAGCAAGGACATACGGTCAGGAAGATAAGCTCAGGATGATTTGAATAGAACAGTTGAACAGCTGGTCTTCTGATCTTCTCAGATTAGCCAGTTCATTCTCGTGGTCTTTTCTCGTGGAATTCCATAACAGTTTTCAGAGTTTATTATCATGGAGAGATATAGCCAATTCTTACAGTCCTCCCCTGGTCCCTTGGAGCAATTTTGAGCAGTTTCAAAAGGGAACACAAGATCATTTGGATGGCTTTGTCGAGCGATGTTGTTGATTGTAGAAGCAGAAGCAATGTCATGACCTGAAATTACAACATTAAAGGCAGGTTCAACATTAAAATGGAGTTGTATAGTTTAACCCCACAGACTTGGGTTCAGGTGGTTGCCCAGGCACTTCAGGTCAGTTCAGGCAGTTGGATTTGTGTCCATCTGTGGTGATATTCTGTCCATAAGATGACAAAGTCCAGTGCTTTAATCAAACATGTTGCAAGTCTCATTACACTTTCAGCGTAAGATCCTCCCCAGGTCGTTATCTGTTCCACTGCAAAGACCTCTGTTAGCTTCAGACATAAGGTAAGGTTCACAAGGCAGTTCATATGTGAGACCGCTAGATAACATTTGAATGACCATGCAATGATTGGATATCAATGACCTTAAGACCACTTTACCAATCACACAGAGACATTTAAAATGATACCAAACATGAATATAAAGCTACAAGATACACCAAGTTAAAACCTTGAACATTTTATGTGACATGTAAATGGTCTACTCTGATGGAGCAAGGACATACGGTCAGGAAGATAAGCTCAGGATGATTTGAATAGAACAGTTGAACAGCTGGTCTTCTGATCTTCTCAGATTAGCCAGTTCATTCTCGTGGTCTTTTCTCGTGGAATTCCATAACAATTTTCAGGGTTTATTATCATGGAGAGATATAGCCAATTCTTACAATATTAATTAAGTTGTACATAGGAAAAATTGGTAGGAGTTATAAGATCATTCAAATATATACCAAAATATCTCATAAACTGCTAAATTAATAAAATAATATAAATTATAAAATTGGAGTCATTATAAAAATGTGTAATCTCTATCGCAAAGGAAAGACAATAGCACACAAGAATCCT
>CAIGQQ010023706.1:0-14285 GCA_903798035.1 Danio albolineatus
ATATATATATATATATATATATATATATAATGAAATAAGGCATATATATTGAATTAAATTCATTAATTAAAGTAATTAAAGAGATTGTAAGTTGATGAAAAATAATTTAAATGTACAAACTATTTAATAAAATTACAGATCAAAATAAATGTTAACTTGCATATCATGGTGGTTATAGTTATTTAAAGGTCCCAAGAAGTGCTTTAAAATGTGCATTTTTATTCGATGTTTGACGAAATCTCAACTGAAAAATGAAGAGAGAATGGGATGTAGAGTAGCCTCTCTTTTTTTTTTTTTTAAAAGTAGCCAATAGCATAGTGTTTTTATCACAGCTCTGCCAGTGAGAGTGGTTGAGCTAAAGCGCATCAAATGAAAAGAAAATGAGAAGCGTCTTGAAGGGGGTGGAAAATGTCAGACACTATACAGCATTTGATTGGTCAGAAACTGAAGTATGAGGTAATGTGAAAAAAATCCATTTAGATGGAAGTGATAAACTGCAAGCTTTACATGTTTATATCGGTTTTATATCCCCTAAAACTTGAATTTTGTCACTGTTGTGGAACACACCAGCGTATAGATGTTCTTAACACTAACAGACCAAAACTAACTAATCTAAAAAAATAATAATAATAATTTAATGGGTCATTTAAAGATCTAGTGAAGTGCTTTAAAATGTGTATTTTTGTTCAACCTGTGAGGTTATCTGAACTGAAACATGAAGACAGGGCAGGAAAAAGAGTAGCTTTCTTTTGTAAAAACAGTCAATAGCGTTTGTTTTATCACAGATCTGCCAGTGAGTGTAGTCAAGCTCAATCACATATAGCAATAGTGTCTCAAAGGGGGCGGGACATGTCAGAAACTATAGTGCATTTGATTAGCCAGAAGATTTGATGGGAAACTGAAGTATGAAGCGACATCAATTTTTTTTTCTTTTTCTTCATTTAGGCATTATCTTGATGTGAATTTGGTTTTGGAGCACACTAGCTTATAGATATCCTTAAGACTAACATATTGATACTAACATTTAAAACATGCATTTGGATTTCACAGGGAAAGTTAAGACTATACCTTAAACAATATATTTGTAACTTGGAGTAAGCATTACCAGAGAGGAAAAAAAAACTTGTTCAGCATTAAGTATATCCCAGAATTCAATTTATATAATCTATCTATAACTGCTTCTACTCCTGCTGACATCTGAGGAATTGTTTTTCAGTGGATGAGAAGAAACCGCAACAGTGTAAAATCCCAAACGGAGAGCCCCACATTTTGCCACTTGATGAAAAGCTCTCCCTCTGCTTCAGCCGAAGACTTGCATTTGTAGCACATGAACTAGAGCTGTAGTATCTCTCTCCATCTCTCTGCAGGTGAAATTGGCCTTCATTGCTGTCTATCTGAACAGGGGACTGTCGGCTCCTGTGGACGACGGGGACTGACACTTTAGAGTGTGGCCTGTTCTCAGCGCTCGTCCTGTGGGGTTGGCAGAGCCTCAGAGGAAAACACCTGATGAGACGACTTCTCTGGCCTTCATTCTGCCTACAGAGCTGCCACTGTGGGGGAGATGATCTGGTGAGGCGACTCGATCCTAAAACTGTGCTTGTGAGGGAATCGGCAATGTGTAAAACTGCACAGACTATTCCTTATAGTGGAGTAAATGGCATTACAGTACATCTAATGGCCTCTACTGTAAAATGGCATTTTAAAAAATGCATGTGACACAAATTTAAATGCTATAGGTGTCAAAAGCAATTATTTTTGTAATACTGCATATAAAATGTCCTTATAGGTCTCTGAAATATGCATCATTATAAATCATATTCTTCTGTGTCCCTATTTTTATTTAGTACCAACATGTATTTTTAGCAAGATGCACAACAGTTTTTTTTTTCCTGGTATCAATGTGTATTTAAGCGGATTCAATTCAATTCATCTTTATTTGTATAGCACTTTTACAATGTAGATTGTGTCAAAGCAGCTTCACATGCATTATAGTTAATTGAAACAGTGAGTAGCACGTTCGCCTCACAGCAAGAAGGTCGCTGGTTCGATCCCCGGTTGGGGCAGGTCCCGGTTGGGCCAGTTGGCATTTCTGTGGGGAGTTTGCATGTTCTCCCCGTGGTTGCGTGGGTTTCCTCCGGGTGCTCCGGTTTCCCCCACAGTCCAAAGACATGCGGTACAGGTGAATTGGGTAAGCTAAATTGTCCATAGTGTATGTGTGCGAATGAGAATGTATGGATGTGTTTCCCAGAGATGGGTTGTGGCTGGAAGGGCATCCGCTGCGTAAAACAAATGCCGGATAAGTTGGCGGTTCATTCCGCTGTGGCGACCCCGGATTAATAAGCCGAAAGAAAATGAATGAATGAATGAAACAGTGTCAGTGCAGTTTTCAGTGTTGAAGTTCAGTTCAGCGTGGTTTAATATTCACTGCTGAGAGTCCAAACACTGAAGAGGAATCCATCGATGCGCAGCCCTATAAGTCCTGAACCATGCAAGCTAGTGGCGACAGCGGCGAGGAAAAAACTTCACCAACTGGCGAAAGTGAAGAATTAAAAAAACCTCGAGAGAAACCAGGCTCAGTTGGGCATGAACATTTCTCCTATGGCTAGACGTCTTGTGCAGAGCTGCAGTCTAGGCCTCAAAAACTGGGGAGCTAAGCCTTTCAGGGCTTTGTAGGTAATCAGTAAAATGTTTACATTTTACGATATTTAATAGGGAGCCAATGCAATGGTGAAAAAACTGGAGTAATATGATCATATTTCTTTGTTCTAGAAAGCACTCTAGCAGCTGCATTTTGAACTAGCGGAAGTTTGTTAATTAGGCCAACAGGGCAGCCGCCTAGTAATGCTTTACAATAATCTAATCGAGACGTCATGAAAGCATGAATGAGCTTTTCCGCATCAGACATTGATAGCATATGTCGAAGTTTGGCAATATTTTTAAGATGAAAAAATGTAGTTTTACAGATTCTTGAAATCTGGCCTTCAAATGACAGGCTGCTATCAAAAATCACTCCCAATTTTTTTTTGACTGAAGATGAGGACTGAACTAAGAATCCATCAAGGGTTAGACAGTATTGTAGGTTTTTGCGTGTGGATCTCCCATTATGCAAATATGTTACACATCTATGAAGATCTGTTCAGAAATTAAATTTCAATTCCTGATGATTTGTTTCAAAATCATAAACAACTTTTTTTTTTTAAAGATAAAAGATCTTTAAAGGTAAACAGATCATTCTTATTCAAAAACACATTAGACCATTAGCAATCTCGCTCAAAAAAATGCAAAAAATAAAATGATAATGCGAGTAGTTTTTAGTCATATCTGCCAAGAAAACCTTCATTTTTTCATCAATATAAGTACAAGACGTAACTACAGAAGAGTCAAGCTTTAAATAGGAAAATGATTGAAAGTCTTTTGTTTAAACGAGATGCTAATGGTCTAATCCAATTCAATGATTTATGCCAAGCTAAAAGTGCTTCCGTCAGTCCCAGAGATTGGATTCTGATTTTCAAAAAAAAGGTGGAGTGTTCCTTTAAAGACGATGGACAAAAGTAAAAACAGGTATAAACATTCAAAAAAATTTAGAGCTTCTCTACTTTCAGCCACTTCCTGTGTTAGTTGAAAATGCGTTTGAATGAACTGCTTTTGTAGTGTTGTCAAACACATTCAAACAGTCACAAAAGACTAACTGCTGTTGTCTACTGAGATAATTCCTAAACATTACAGTGTTGTTAAAGCACGCTAGAAAACTTTGCCTTCCGTAATTGTTTGTTTCAAAGGCAAAAAAAAAAAAACAAAAAAAAAAAACAAAGCATAAAAAGACAAAATGATTTTAACAGTCCTGATTTTAAAACAAACCTACATCAGTTGGCCTGCAGTTTTTCCTCCATCAGAAATAGGCTTTCTAACTAAATCATTTTTGGATTCTTGGATGTGCTGACTCTGGGATGGTCAAACTGCATAAATGTGTTAAACACATGAATTATTCCATACACTCAGTTTTGAGAGCACTGCGAAAGATAAACATGGAGAGAGGGATAAAACAGGCTGTGCGTGTTTTCATAAGAAAGTGCTTAGCTATCAAAGTTTCCCATTTATTCCATTGCTTTCCACAGCGACATATCAAATGCTGGTAATGCAATGGTGTGCATTAGACATGACAGAACATTATGCCCGTTTCTCCATTCAGCTCACATAGGCCTCAAAACTGCTGCTATGACAACCACACAATCAAAACACCAAACATCCTCTCCAAACCAAATAAAATCATTTCTTCAAAGGGGATCGGGGTCGTACAGCTGCCTACAATCCCTTTATATCAGGAATAAAGCGCTAGAGTTATTTTAACATTGAGATGTTGGTAAATGTGCATTGCATACACTCTTGGAAATAAATCTACAAAAGAGGTCACTGGGGCTGTACCCTTAGTACACATTTGTGGATAAAAAGCACATATCAATACATTTAAGGGGATAGTTCACCCATAAATGAAACATACTCATCCATATCTTGTTCCAAACTTCCTTTCTTCTGTTGAACACAAAATATATTTTTACTGCACCCAAAAAAAAATGACTTTTGCTGCTTGTTCAAATTACTTAGATAAACTGAGTTGAACAACACAATTCATAAGGTTTTTTTTGGGACAACTTAACTGTTTTATGTTCATTCAACTTAAATTTGTAAAAATGATTAAGTTAACTTAATAAATTTGTGTTGGGAAAACATGAAGGAATTGTATGGAACCCTGCATTTTTACAGTATACTATGGATGCCAATGGCTACTGGTTTTCAACATTCTTCAAACTATCTTCTATTGTTTTCAGCAGAAAAAAATATATACGTAGAGCAAATCTTCATTATTGGGTAATCTATCCCTACAATTCCGTATCTAAAAAGTACTAAAGTTTACCTTTAAGGGCATCACTACACTGACAGATTTGTTTTCTGAGAGTGTATGGAAGATTATATGAAGAGCACTTCTTTTATTTGAAGACGAAAGTGGTTAGTTAAGAATGTTCTTGGTGAGTCCAGTTAAAGTTTCTACTTTTTCTGCCAGAGCAGGAGGTTTGTTGTTATTGTTAACTAAAACGAAAAGTATACAAAAGTGTTTTATCATGTTGCTTGAAATAAAGCTGACATAAAATATAAATTCTAGATGAAAAACATAAATGACAACAAGTTTAGGTATTAAAATGTATCGAGGAATAAAATTACCTTAAGGGAAATGTAAATGAACACAGAAAAAAATGAAAGCTATTTATATTTTGTCATTTTAGTATTAATAAGATTTTATTATAAATGTTATTTAAAAATTGTTACTATTTATTTACATTTTTGGACGTATGTTTGTAAATAAAAGTTTAAATGCTACTTTGACAATCATCTAATTATCAAACTATTTATCATCTAATTAACATTCACACAATAAACATTCTTAAAAACTATTGCGTACACATACCTGTAAATCCTCTGAGTAAAATTTACTCAGTTCAGAGTGTATTTGGTCCCTCTCTAACTTGATTAAAAGTTACTCAGCAGCAGACTTAAAGTCAATGAGACAATGAAAGGATTAATTAAGTGGTGATTGAGGATTGATGATGAACACCTGCTGTTAATAAGCATAAACAAAAGAGAAACACAAAACTACAACTGACTTCAAACAGCAGCAGCAGATTCACTTATCACTAAAACACAAAAAGTGGTGGTGTTTTTTGTTGTTGTTGTAAAATTAGTTAATTCTCATTAATATCACTATATGGAATTTTGTAGAAAGCGTTGTTTGAACTATTGTCCGTTTTAGGCGCTAATGTGCAGTTAAACGCTGCCTTTTTTACTACAACAGCTGCATATATTCGCAAGAGGCAAGCTATTGTTCGAGCACTCGCTAATCGCTCGCGTTTCGAGCGGCGTAAGCCCTATTTAGCCGGTTTTGGGTTACACCGGGAAGAACCAGCGAGACACATGCTTCTTGTTTACACTTGAACGTGCATGCCCAGAGTGCGCGAATGGTCACGTGATATGCGTTTTTGGTGACGTAGTATTGACGGAGATGTGTTCAGAAATGCTGGGTGAAACGCTAGTGTGGACGGGGATCATTTTCATGCTAAAATGCATGGGTGTAAACGGGGCCTTAGAGAGGGACCAAATACACTCTGAACTGAGTAAATTTTACTCAGATGATTTTGCTGTGAACTTATTGTCAAGCAAAGAAATGGCAGATATCTGTATGCACAAAAGGAGACATCAACACTTTGATGAGCTGTTGAGACATTGGCATTGCTGTATTTTGTATATTGTTCTTTTTCTTATGTTATGGAATATGTTTTTTTTATTGTACATTGAATCTGTAATAGAAGATTGAATGACTGAAAATGAATGAACAATTTTGTTCCATTTTCCAAAAGAGACTGATTTAATGTTTATGTCATAAACGCTTACTAGTATTAGCATTTCATTAGCATATCAACAGCCTTAAAGCCACCAGACATGCTCTAATTTACAATATAATGGTGTCTTTAATAAGCAACTTCCTTGGAAAACCACTTTCAGCAGCTTTATTCTGTATGGCCACTATAGCTGAACCACTGTAAACCAGCCGGGAAATTCATGTCAGTCTTTTTTTTCAGCAGGAAAGACAAACAATTCATTTCTGGTGGCTCAACAAGATAACATCCAGGAGAGCTGCTTAAAATTCAAGAGGCATAGCATGACTCGCTATACTTACTGTCAGACCACCGCATGGCATCATCCAGTTGAGCCGGTATCCCTTTCCACAATGCCATGTCTTTTGGGTATCCGAGGTCCATGCGCCGCAGATGGTCATCGTAGCGCCAGTATCGGTTGTCCTTGAAGAAGTAGGTCTTCTCATTGTGCTGCCAGACAAACACCGCATCCACTCCTTCCACCGGCAGGCCGAAGTCACTGACAGAGCGCGGGTAGCCCTCTTCTACATTATTATCCTTGAACACCCAATACTTCCCTCCTGAAGAAGCGAGAACAACTTGCTGTCAGGTGGGAAATAGGTTTCTTTAGCAGCAGAGCAGATTAGAGAAAACAGTCCTGCTGTGAAATACATTTAAATGCTGTAAATACATAACAGGCGTTCCTTTAACCTTGCTGCTTTTGAGCTGAAATTGGATTTGTGCTGCTTAAATCTGTATGTATTAAATCCAACTTCAGTAAAGCTGAGAATTTTCAAGTGGTCTCAGTTTTTTTTGCACAGCAGTATATGCACAGTACATTTTGTATTTAATATATTTTTTTCACACAATAAACATACTAGAAAATAGAAATGGAAGAGCTTTTGTTTATGCTACACAGAGACATTATTTTCAAAAGCTTGCATGTTGAAACCTGTTTTCAAAAACCTGCATCTTTAAGCCCCTGTAAGACTGTCGAGTAAATGAATGGGAAAAACAAACACACACACTTGTACATGTTAGTTTATGAGAGCTCACCTTAGGCATAATGTATCTTAAACTGTAAAAACCCATATTATATGGCCCGCAGGTGTCAAATCCAGTTCCTGGACCTCTGCACAGTTTAGCTTTAACACTAATTAAACACACCTGATCAAACTAATTGAGTCCTTCAGGTTTGTTTGAAACCTACAGGTAAGTGTGTTAAAGCAGGGTTGGAACTAAACTGTGCAGAGCTGTGGCCATCCAGGAACTGGATTTGACACCTATTTACTAAACCTAACCTAACCCTCACAGGAAAGCCTTTCTGAAATTTTTATGCAAAAAGACCAAAGGCAAAAAAAAAAGAAAAATTTCTGAGGACACAAGGCAGATCCTTGTAAACCACCTTAACAAAGCAACACCAAGTCATACCAATGTCATTATTCAATTCTGTGTCCTCACAAACCATACAAACAAGTAAACACACACTCCTGCAGTAAAATATATTTCAATGCTGTAAATATATAATAAATATATATGACCCCCCCCCCCCCCTGATATGAATGGGCAAAACAAGCTTACACACACTTGTTTATGTGATTTATGCGAACTCTTCACGCGCATAATGTACCTTATACTGTAAAAAACGCTTATTGTTAGGCCTTACCCAACCCCTAACCTAAGCCTCATAGGAAAACTTTGGCAAAATGTGTTTCAATTTATGAGGACACAAGGCAGAGCCTCGTAAACCACCTTAGCAAAGCAACACCAAGTCAAACCCATGTCATTATTCAATTTTGTCCTCACAAAACACCTAAACAAGTAAACACACATATCCCTGCAGTTAAATATATTTCAATGCTGTAAATATATACAACATATTTTTACCTCTGTGCTTTTGAGCTGAAATTGGATTTGTGCTACTTAAATCTGTATGTATTAAATCCAAATTCAATAAAGCTGAGAATTTTCAAGTGGTCTGTTTTTTTCACAGCTGTATATACACTTTGAATTGAACATATTTTAAGATATTGTCACACACACAGCAAAAAACTCAGTGTACATTTAACTCAATTTGAGTTTAACTTATCACTCCTTGGGTGTACATATGACTCCCTCCGTTTTGGAGTTCAAATAACACTGTCTAAAGTGTGAAATTTGTACATTACTCACAGAGTTCATTTTAACACTGTAAGAGTTTATTCTTACATCTAACTGGATGTGTAACACTTAAAAGTGTAATTTTTTTACCTTTTTTCATATATAATTAATTGGTGTGTGTGACAGTGATTAAATATGTTGAAAATATTTTTAATCTATTAAATGTTCATTCATTTTTTGCAGAAATAATTTATTATATTAAACTCTTTGCATTTTAAAATGCAACGAGATGTGGTTCAAGTTTAAGTAAAACATACTGGTTTGATCACTGTTTGTCCGAAAGAACCGGTTCGAGTAAAAAAACTGGACCTCCCATCACTAGTAGGAAATACACTGCATATTGAGTTAAAAGTTACACAATGAAAAAAAAAACCTCTTAAATATACGCTCTTTCACACTCGTGGATCAATATGTACTTCGGTTTTAACACTAAACAACACCAAAGAAAATCACACTGTATATTTAACACTGGAATTTTTGCTGTGCATTAATCCTACTTCAAAATGAAAATGGAAAGGTTTTTGTTCAGTTCCTGCCGTTTACACAGAGACATTATTTTCATGAGCTTGCATGTTGAAACCTGTTTTCAAAAACCTGCATTTTTAAGCCAAAAGACTGTTGTTGTGTAAATTAAAAGCCAAAACACACACACTTGTTTATGTGGGTTACGAGGACTCTCTATAGGCATAATGTATCTTATACAGGGTTTCTGCATGTTTCACAATCTCAAATTTAAGACTTTAAGACATTTTAAAGACCATTTTGAATGAAATTTCAGACTTATACAGGACTTTATATTATATTATAATAACTTATTTCTTAGCTACAAATGTAAATAAATGATCAAAACAAGCAAACCTTAGTTGTATGCATACACATTTTTCAAAAAAGCAATAATAAACTAAATGTATGCACAACAGTCAGTCCAGGTCAGTGTCCTCACAATATATGGAATATAAATACACAGGGTACTTTTAAACAAGTATTGTTTGTATTATATACGTATATTGTAAGGATGATATTGAAACCATATTGGTAAATAAAGTTATAAATAAGGTTGTGTTAAAAGTTCACTTGGGATGGATTGTTGGTGATTGGAAGTGTGTTGACATGATTGGATACCTTTACATGTTAACAATGATTTAAGACTTACAAGACAAAATGAATTTGAATAGATTATGCTATTTGAATAGATTATAGATAATAGATTGAATAGATTAATCTATATTACAGATTATATATAATATAGATTATTATATAGATTATAGGCATTTTAAGACCCCACGGACACCCTCCTCATATTGTGAAAACACGCTTATTATATTGCCTTAGCCTACCCCCATCCTCACAGGAAAACATTAGGGAAATTTGAATGCCAAAAGACCAAAGACAATAAAAAAGTATGATTTTTAAGCATTTCGAATTATAAGGACACAAGAAACATCCTGTTAAACCACCTTAAAGTAACACCCACACTGTAAATGCAATTTGTTGACTTTACAAAAGTGAGTAAACCAGATGCTTTAAAAAGTGATAAGTTGACTTTACTTAGAAAGTAAGCAAGCCCATTACCTCAAAATTAAGAAAATGATGTTAATGTCACGATCACCAGCGATCTCTCTGCTATCAGAGATCGCTGGTTCACTCATGCTTCCGGGAACTACAGATCGGCCATGTTAAGAACTACAACTCCTGTCATGCAGCACACACACACTCCTGCTCCATATCACAACTGATTGCACTCACACCAGCGGAGGACCTTCACGACTGATTACTCACACTACAAATACAGCACACACACTCTCAGTCGACGCTCAGTATTGTTTGCTGTTCAGTGACTTTACAACGTGTTTCTTTGTTCCTGTATTCTTTGATCCTAGTCTTGTTTATTTGTTATCAATGCCTGCTACCAGCCTTGTTGACCCTCTGCCTGTTCTACGGCCACGATTTTGGATTTCCTATATACATCTGTTTGCCCCTGATTGACCGCCGCTATAGTGACTTTAATAAATAATCTGCAATTGGATCCTTGCCTCCGTTGTCATCGTCACACCCACCGTAACAGTTAATAGTTCCAAGTTAAAATGAGTTTACTCTCTTTTCTCACTGAAGTCAACAGGTTCACTCTATTTAAGTAATGTAACTAATAGCTTTTACAGTGCATGCATCATACAAGTTTCTGTCTACGTTGTGTCCTTGTAAACCACATAAATAAGTACACACACAGCCCTGCAGTGAAATAAATATTAATGCTCTAAATATATAACACATGTTCTTTATACCTCTGTGCTTTTGAGCTGAAATTGGATTTGAGGCGCATCTTCAAAACACTCTTGCATTATATATTTGCAGGACATTGTTTGCTTGTAGTCCAATTCTTATTACAAATGACATTTACATAACTCAACAGCATTACGTTTCAGCCACTCAGAGACTTTAGCTGAGCGTGTGTGTGTGTGTGTTTATGCTGCAGGGAGCATTTTATCTAAAATGTATGGAATTAAGTACATAATGAGAAGGTCTTTTTCGCTTGAAAGAGCTTTTGATAGATGTTCTTGATCTCTTTAACTGTGAACTTTTCTTAGATTACTGACTGCCAAAAGCAACAAAAACACCGTATTAAACTGGATATTTTCTGCACTAAATATGTTGTGCAAAACTCAACACCACAATTCTAAAGCCCAATTTAAACCACACTGATACTGTAGATGCAAGAAAATGCAGACAGTGACCAGAATACTGTACAGATTCCGACTTTTTCCACAGCTAAAAGTTTCATGAATTTCTTTTTAAAGCATATTTTATAACTATTTCTTCCACCTAAGACAAGCTAAATGATTTTAAGTACTTTATAGTAACCATGTTTGTAAAATGTCAATAATCAATTCAGGATGAGCAATTCAGAAAGAGATAATTAAGATTAGGGGGCAACATGGTGGCTTAGTGGTTAGCAATGTCGCCTCGCAGCAAGAAGGTCGCTGGTTTGAATCCCTGTTTGGTCAGTTGGCATTTCTGTGTGGAGTTTACATGTTCTCCCCATGTTCGTGTGGGTTTCCTCCGGGTACTCCAGTTTCTCCCACAGTCCAAAGACATGGGGTACAGGTGAATAGAATAAACTAAACTGGCCGTAGTGTATGTGTGTGTATGGATGTTTCCCAGTACCGGGTTGCAGCTGGAGGGCATCCGCTGTCTAAAACATATGCTGGGTAATTTGTTGGTTAATTTCGCTGTGGTGACCCCTGATTAATAAAGGGAGCCGAAGGAAAATGAATGAATGAATAATTAAGATTAATATCAAAGGAATAGTTCATCTCCAAATTAAAAACGTACTCAACATTCACTCACCCTCCACTTGTTCCAAACCTGTTTGAGTTTCTTTTTTTTCTGTTGAACATAAGAGACTTTTCGAAAATTTGGCAACACTTTATTTCGATGGTCCATTTGAGTATTAGTAGATTGTCTACTTAATATCTGTTGATAGTGACATTCAACAGACATTTAACTGACTATAAGAATCTTTGCAAGTACATGTCAACTTACACTGACCCTACCCCTAACCCTAACCCCAACCTAACAGTCTACTTATAATCTAATGAAAATTAGTTGCAATGTAACTTAAATTCAACAAACGGACCATCAAAATAAAGTGTGACCTAAAATTTCAGCCATTTACATCAATAGTAGGATTTTAAAAAATATTATGAGTCTGTAGCAGTCTCCAACATTCTTCGAAATATCTTATTTTGTGTTCAACATAAAGAAACAGATTTAGATTTTTTTTGGTAAACTATTCCTTTAACTACTCCATTTTTTCCCTAGGTCTCATAATGTTTACTTAATTTAAGCTGTAAAAAAAATAAAAAAGTTACAATTTTAAAAACTGTATACGACGAGGTGATATTGTTCTCCACAGTTTATCCGTTGAGTATTAAAAGGCACCTTATTAGAAGGTATGCACAGAAATTCTAGGCTGGAACTGAAAACGAAAATTCTGGATACACTCGGTCTAAAAAACAAAACTGAAAATGCTTTGTAATAATTGTTTATTATTTTATTAAATAATACAAAGTCATTTTAGAAGAATTTTAAAATCGAACTTAAATCTAAAAAAAACACAAGGCAATAAAATAAACAGCGACCATAGTTTTGGTCTTTTTCTTATTCAATCAAAAAACAAAAATGACATTTTTGGCCAATAATTTTAGGTGGACGAAAATTTGGTGCTTTCCTACATATTAGAATTAGCAAGTAACTTTCAACAGACCACGAGCAATCGCAACAACTTCAAACAAGTTTTCCCACAGCAATACATATAGTCATTACTTCTGTACTGTAGACAATACAAAGAGAAAATAACCTGGAGGAACCCAACATTGTGAACTCAAGAGCTTTGGTGACATATGCTTGTGATACTAATGCCATGTTAAAAAACTAAGTGTAATGTTAACTTCATGATGGATAAAAATTAAACTCAAATCAAAACATACCTTTCACTCAATTTTAAATATAATATCAGTATGGATATGAATTATTTGTATAGTGTGCAGATATATAATTTAATTACGGATAGTTATCATATTTAACTGCCTTCTAACTGCACTTGCAACTAATTTGAAACACAGTAGACCAAAAAATGTATACAAGTGTTAAATCAAGGCATTTACCTTTAAAGAACACTATCTTGTGGTCTCCAGGCCTCTCGTATACAGCGTCCACACTGTCCAGGTTGGCAGGTAAACCCCTCCAGAAGCGATGGATCTGCGCAGGCCGCAATGACACCAGGTGCTTTTCACGTGTCAGACGCCAGAAATACTTCCCTGATGAGACGTTTGACAGTAACAATGTGTGATTATTTGTGTTTATGTAAGCTTATGGTGTAATTATGCGCTATCGTATGATGTATAAGGGGTAATAAAGCGAGGAACGCGCGTGTGCCCCGGAGGCAGTGGGTAGGAGGTGCCCAGCTGCCAAAACTAGCCATGCAAACACAGTGCACAAATAATAATATATCAAAACACAGACAGCGCTAGTGTGCATCAGCGCATTAATGACTAAACCGTTTTACAGCAGTCCATGTTTGAGGAATTCAGTGTCTTTACATTATGATTTAAATAGAAATCCTTTGTGACCACAATATTGATTTGAAGTTTAAAATGTTCTTAATATCATCAGTATTTTGGTATGAACATTAAAACTAAAATCCAAAAGACTTATACCAATAGACATTAGAGAAGCAAAGGTAATGTTTAATTTATTTTTACCATAAAAGTATGCATTGTTGGGCGGCACGGTGGCTCAGTGGTTAGCACTGTTGCCTCACAGCAAGAAGGTCTCTGGTTCGAGTCCTGGCTGGGCCAGTAGGCATTTCTGGGTGGAGTTAACATGTTCTCCATGTGTTGGCATGAATTTTTTCCGGGTTCTCCGGTTTCCCCCACAGTCCAAATACATGCACTATAGGTGAGTTGAATGAACTAAATTGGCCATAGTGTACGAGTGTGTGTGTGAATGAGTATGTATGGATGTTTCCCAGTACTGGGTTGTGGCTGGAAAGGCAATCGCTATGTAAACCATATGCTGGATAAGTTGGCGGTTCATTCCGCTGTGGCGACCCCTGATAAATAAGGGACTAAGTCGAAAGAAAATGAATGAATGAATAAATGAATATGTATTGTGAATAGTCTTTATTCTTTCTCATCTTTCAAACTGTCCGTTTTTGTAGCA
>CAIGQQ010023709.1:204-24054 GCA_903798035.1 Danio albolineatus
TTAATTGCTCTGATTATTGTATTATTAAGTGCTCTGTTTATTTTATTTACGCCCCAAAGTCTAGGGGGAAAACAACATGGGCATAATAAACAGAAAACAAATGTTGTGGGTGGTGAATTTCCCAAACAAAACAAACTTGATACAAAAAGATCCCCTTTGGTTGACAACCAAACTCAGACACTCAATTGAGAGTAACTGAATATATTTATTATAGAAAAATTGTATTTTTAAAAGAGAATCTCTTCAGGGTGGCCACAGGCCAAACTTACAAACAAAAGAATCTACAAAGTAAAATGAACTAAATTACCTATGAATATTCAAATAAAATACAGGAAGCTTACCTCTCTCCCTAACATAAAGCCAAAAGTAATCAAATAAATCGACAGGCCACCCCTACAAGCTCAAACTCTCAAATATTCAAACAAACGTGTGAACAATGGCACAAGATTAAATGTTATGTTGGTCGTCGGCTGAAGGGGTGAGGGGGAGATCCAGGAGCTCCACTCCCAACAACCGTCGCACCACAAATGAGCTCCTCGAACCCTGCCGGAAGGTCCTATTTATAGGCCTCCGCAACCAGCAGCCAATCAGGGCATGGATCTCGTCGTCAAACAAAAAGACACATGTAGTGCGCAACAAAATAAATAAACAAATAAACCTGAATCATAACAGTTTGTCTGTTTATTTTATTTACTAACTGGTCTGTTTATCTGATTTATCAAATTGTTTGTTTATTTGATTTAAAAAGGGGTTTGTTTTTACTTATAAAGTGGTCTTATTACTTTAATGGTCCATTTATTTATTTTAGAAGTGGTCTGTTTATTTGATTTATTAACTGGTATGTTTTGCAGTCTGTTTACTTGAGTTATAAAATAGTCTCTTTATTTTATTACTAAGTGGTCTTGTTTTTATTTATGAAGTGGTCTTTGTATTTTATTATTAATTGGTCTGTTTATTGCTTTATGAAGTGGTCTGTTTTTTGATCATTAAGTGGTCTATTTACTGCTTTATGCAGTGGTCTGTTTTTTGATCATTAAGTGGTCTATTTATTGCTTTATGAAATGGTCTGTTTTTTTGATCATTAAGTGGTCTATTTATTGCTTTATGCAGTGGTCTATTTTTTTGATTTATTAAGTGGTCTGGTGAGATGTATGAGAGTGTGGTGCACCAGAGGACAGGCCCAGGGGTCGGGAAAGCGGGTCAGTTTGTTTTTGCTGATGTTGATGGAGTTCAGTGTCTTAAGGCAGTGCAGGATGGAGGAGGGCAGATCCGTCAGGCTGTTTTCGGACACGTCCAGATCCTGCAGCTTACGCAGACCAATCCAGTTGGTGCCTGTGGAGGAACAGCAGCGGGACGATCAGCGCCTCAAAAACATCATACATCACTGTATATTTACTATAATCAGACATGCATATTCATACATTAACCATTGTGTATCGTTCAGATTGACTACCCTTTCATTATGTTGGGGGCTGTTTTTACCCCATTGACTTCCATTATAATGACATTTTTTGATCACAAAGCCATGACACCATATAATCGTGCATTCTTGACTGCTGGTGGTTCTCTCTATTGGGAAGAGTTAAAATTAGGGCTGTCCAAAAATTAATCGTGATTAATCACATCCAAAATAAAAGTTTAACATAATATTTGTGTGTGTACTGTATATTTATATTATGAATATATAAATACACAAATGCATATACTTGATAAAATGTTGGTTTATATTTAGATATCTAAAAAATATGTGTATGACACAAATTTTACATCTGAATATTATGTAACTACTTTGATGTAACTTTTTTATATATAGTTTTGGCTTTTATGAATGTGTTTATCACATATACATAATAAATATATATAACACACACACACATATTATGTCAAAACAAACTTTTATTTTGGATGTGATTAATCACGATTAATTTTTGGACAGCCCTAGTTAAAATGGTTAATTTTTAATGTTGATCATTAGGTTGGCAGTGTTAACCCTTTAGGTAGGCCTGTGCAAAATAGTTTCTGGTTTTTATATGGAGTTCTATGGAGTAAAACAGCAGATTGTAGTGTGTGTGTGTGTGTGTGTGTGTGTGTGTGTGTGTGTGTGTGTGTACATACTCACAAATTCTTCCAAACAGGGAAAACCATCAAACATCATAAATGCCTGATTATACAGTGTCATGGCTTTGCAATCAAAAATGTTGTTATAATGGAAGTCAATGGGGTAAAAACAGCCACCAACATAACGAAAGGGTAGTACATTTGTCAAACTCAATTCCTGGAGGGGAGCAGCCCTGCAGAGTTTAGTTTCAACCCTAATTAAACACACCTGATCAAACTAATTGAGTCCTTCAGGCTTGTTTGAAACCTACTAGTAAGTGTGTTGAAGCAGGGTTGGAACTAAACTGTGCAGGGCTGCGGCCCTCCAGGAATTGAGTTTGACATCCCTGGCCTAAAGTGTATTGTTGAATTTAGCCACCCTAAGGAAATTGTTATGTACAGTATTTATCTGGTTGTGTACCGTCGGGGATGCTGAAGAGGCAGCAGAGTTTGTTTCTGGCTGCCGAAATCCTCTGCAACTCCCTGAGATGAAGAAGACCGAGAGGAAGACACTCCAGCTCATTCTCACACACATTCACATGCTGTAATCTGCAGAAAACATGAAGGAAAGAGGAACGGTTACAGGGTTCATACACATTTTTACTACTAAAATTCCATGAATTTTCCAGGGCTTTCAAGTAAATTTTCACGACCTAATCTTTCATGTAATGTCTATGTATACATGGTAATGTATTAATTAAGAAAAACGATGCAACTTCAAAGTTATTATAGCACATCATAAAACATGCAACAATCTGTTTAGTTCAAATTAATCTTTAAATATATATGTATATGGTATTTAAATAATGTTCACACAGCACTAATAATGTGAGAGCATGTGTGTGGCCATGGACAGAAAATAAGTAAAGACAACTAACCAATATTTAAGCATACAGATATTTGTTCAACTAAATTCCATGTCTTTTCCAAAACTTTATGGGTTTTTTAGTTTTTCCAAAACTTTTCCAGACCTTCCAGGTTTTTCGTGACCGTATGAACCCTGCAGTTATTACCAACACTATTTTAGCAAATTAAAACTCAAAACTAAAAAACTATTGATCAAAAACATCTTTGTTAAGTCAAATAAAATAAAAAAGAAACAACAAATGAGAAACTAAAACTAACAACAGTCACTGAAAAAAACTTAATTGTCTTGTGGTCATTCATTCATTTTCTTCTCGGTTTAGTCTAGAGGTGCCCAAACATTTTCGAATAAAGGGCCAAAAGTAAAATATCATTATGAGCTGTTGAGGTAACAGCCAGAAGTAAATATACCAAGCTATATTACATTAAAGTTGCCATGGGTAGTTTCCTAAATTATTTCATAAGATTTAAAAGTAAATAGAAAACATTACTTTAAATCATGTTAACTAATGCAGTATAACATTTAAAATGATAACTTGAAATAATAACATTATCACAGTTATAACAGTGTATTTCACTGCTGAATACACTAGTCATGCAAATCTGCCTTTGCCTTGATTTGTCCTCTATCTGTCAGATGACAGTATGTACATTTACACTAAATCTGATTCATTTACACCATTTAATTGAAACATTTTATTTCAGTTAGCTTTTAACAATGAAACAAACAGGCAAAAGGTTAGATTAGATTTGAAATGACAACCTCTAAACCATTCCCATAATTCTTCCTCTCTTCTCAGATGGGATGGCGGGCCAAATCAAAGGTTACTTTGGCCCAACTTTGGCCTGCGGGCGGGTTTAGTTCCTTTATTAATCTTGGGTAGTCACAGCAGAATGAACTGGCAACTTTTCCAGCATGTGTTTTATGCAGCGGATGCCCTTACAGCTGCAATCCATCACTGGGAAACATCCATACACTCTTATTCCCACGCATACAATAGGGACAATTTTAGCTTTCCCAATTTACCTATAGCGCATGTCTTTGGACTTGTGGGGGAAACCGGAGCACCTGGAGGAAACCCACGTGAACACGCAACATCCACAAAGAAATGCCAACTTATTCAGCCAAGGCTCGAACCGGAAACCTTCCTGCTGTCAGGCGATTGTGCTACACACTGCACCACTATGACGACCTGTTTTATGATCAATCCACTTAAATTCATTCATTCATTCAATTTCTTGTCAGCTTAGTCCCTTTTTTAATCAGGGGTCGCCACAGCGGAATGAACCGCCAACTTATCCAGCATTTTTATTTTACGCAACGGATGCCCTTCCAGCTGCAACCCATCACTGTGAAACATCCACACATTCTCATTCACACACATACACTACAGAAAATTTAGCCTACCCAATTCACCTGTACCACGTCTTTGGACTTGTGGGGGAAACCGGAGCACCCGGAGGAAACCCACGCAACCACGGGGAGAACATGCAAACTCCACACAGAAATGCCAACTGACCCAGCCGAGGCTCAAACCAGCGACCTTCTTGCTGTGAGGCGACAGCACTACCTACTGCGCCACCACGTCGCTCTCAATCCACTTAAATTTGTAAAAACAATTAAGATGAATCCTAGTTGAAAATTAAAGAGGGCGGGGCTAAAATGCCTTTGTGTAAAATTCAACACTAATGATGGACGGCTGCTTCTCACTCAGGGCTGTTTATGCAAACGAGGGACAGATTGTCACTAGTGGGCGGGGCTTTTCTCCCTCTGATGACACGTACAAAGAGAGAATGTCGATCAAAGTGTTTCTGCACTGTTTTTTTCAGGTGTGATTATAAAAAGATAGAATTTATACACGTTTACGATTAGAAGCTGCTTATATTCACACACTGCTGACACACAACCTTTTATTAAAGTGATTCTTGCATAATAGATCCCCTTTAAAGGCTTGTCTGGTGTGAGTCTTGCATTGACCTGCTGCAGATGATCTGCTGTGAGGAAGCTGGCGTGGGAAGCTCTTTCAGCTGGTTCTGGGACAGATCGAGCGAGCGCAGATTGATCAAACCCCACGGCACCACAGACGGCAGAGAACTCAGACAGTTACGAGAGAGATCCAGAACGGTGATCCGAGACGACACATCCATAAACCAGTCCAGATCCAACCAGGTCAGCTTCAGTCCTGACCAGTCAACATGCACAGCCTGTGGATGAAGACAGACAAAATAAAAAGTCAATAATAATAAGTGCCGGGCGAAGATCAATCACATCCAAAGTTAAATGTGCGGTAGGGGATTGTCTTCAGAAACACTTTTTGTTGTGCTGGTTGAAAGTCTCTTCACATTCCATCAGTACTGTGTAACGCCTGGTTCACTACAGGAAGGCACAGTATCGCAGGATTATCAAAACACGTAGATTTAAGCTCCACAAAAAAAAAATTCTGGCTACTTGGGGTCAATTTCTTGATTTATTTGACAAATCTACATCTCAGGAGCAATCCAGTGACTCCTCTGAGGTTTAGGTTGTACTGTATACCTTCTCTAGTTTTGAATGTATGTTTTGTGACTATGATGTATTTTTTTTCTTTTCTTTTCTCCTTTTTGTCTGTTCTTTTTTATTTCTTTTGTATGTCTAAAACATGAGCCAATGTTTGTTCTTGTTCTGTGTGTGTATATATAAATATAAAAAGCTTAAAATAAAGTAATAAAAAACACACGTAGATTTATTATCAATACACTTACATGAATGAACACAGGAAGAACATGGGGTGAAAACAGACAGAATAGCGGACAATGAATGAACCAAATGAAGGGGTATATATACACAGGAACATAATGACACTGATGATACACAAGGGATGAACACAGGTGAAGGTGATGAACGTAACTAGTCAGGGTTCAACGCTTAGGATTTTTTTCTACTGGTTGAGATTTTCACTTGCCCTGCCAAAATTTTCACTGGCCCCACCAAAGAAAAAAAAGTGAATAGCTACTTCATAGCCACATATTTTAAACAATATGTCAAAAATAACATCTGTAAATCTATAATTTAAATACTTTAAAAATATTAATACATGTATGATGAGCAAAATTCTAAGTTTTATGTAAACAAAAAGAGCAGTATGGGAAATATGCAGGTATTTTATTGCAGTTCAATCAACTGTGCATTCATTCGTTCATTCATTTTCTTGTCGGATTAGTTCCTTAATTAATCATTGGTCACCACAGCGGAATGAACCGCCAACTTATCCAACATGTGTTAAAAACAGCAGATGCCCTTCCAGCTGCAACCCATCTCTGAGAAACATCCATACACACTCATTCACACACATACAATAAGGCCAATTTAGCTTAACCAATTCACCTATAGCACATGTCTTTGGACTTGTGGGGGAAAACGGAGCACTCAGAGGAAACCCACACCAACACGGGGAGAACATGCAAACTCCACACAGAAATGCCAATTGACCCAGCCGAGGTTTGAACCAGCGACCTACTTGCTGTGAGGCGATTGTGCTACCCACTGTACCACCGTGAGGCCCTTAAACCAGGGGTCACCAACCCTGTTCCTGGAGAGCTACCTTCCTGCAGATTTCAGTTGCAACCCTGACCAAACACACCTGTCTGTCATTTTCAAGTGTTGCTTCAAGTCCTGTTAATTGGTTCAGGTGTGTTTGATCAGGGTTGGGGCTGAATTCTGCAGGAAGGTAGCTCTCCAGGAACAGGGTTGGTGACTCCTGCCTTAAACTGTGCAAAACACACAATTTTTTTACTGTGTTGAACCCACGTAAATGTCTGCTTCCAAGACGCTAGAAACAGATCATTTCTTTAATCCTCATAATTTGATGTTGCCGCTATGTTGCCGTCTCTTTGCTGTACTGGTTGTTACCAGGTTACAGAAAAAAATAGCATGCTCACAACATCCAATCAGATAAGAGGAACCAAAAAGCAATATGGCATCTACAACATCACAGAGAGGGAAGCATTTAAAGGCTTAAAAGCACAAATTGTTTCTACATTAAAAGACTACACGCAATTGACAAATAGTCGCATTTATTTAAACTCAAACTTTAGTGACAAGGCAGCACTGGCCCGATCAATCCTGTCTACTGTCCCGAGCGACAGGTATCTGGTTTTACACAGCCTCTTTAAGCAGCAGATACGTCACTCGCGTGCACACGTGAAGCACAGATCTACCTCTAACAGAGAAACATCAGGCAAACTCTGCAACAACCTGAACTTCTTCTGAAAGACCAACGTGGACTTACATGCATGAAAAGAGAGATGGTTTCTGAAAGGGCTTCTGCCAAACTTGCAGAATCAAAGCATTTCTAAACCCTGAATCAATATCGGAGTTACTTTTGCACGCTGGAGGGAAATGACGCTCAAAACAACAATCTGATGGACGACACCACAGCTGAAGTATTATTTTTAGACAGGTGTGTTTTTAAACTATTATAGCCATGCAAAGCTGATGTGGATTGTGTTCTTGTTTATGAATGGGTTTATATGCACAGTAGTGTTGTTCAGCCACTGAAAACATGCAGCAAAGGATTGGCTGTTTTCAAGTTCATGGAGTCCCTTTTAAAGAATCAATAATAGTCAGTTTAATAGATCTCCACATTCGTTTAGTCGTTCAAGTGCAAAAGGAGCTGAAAACAAGCGATGTACGATGATCAGCGAGCACAATTAAAAATAAAAAGTCACTGATTGTCTTGGTAACGCAAGAATAATGTAAAAAAAAATGACAGGATATTTCTGTTTTTAGCACTGCTTTTGTTCTGATCTAATTTTTATTTAGTTCAATAACAAACATCAGTAAATAGTGCTCTTCCGCCTAACCAGCTTCACTGAGGTGAGGTTTGATTTATATTCACACATTTGTTCATTTTTGAACATTGACAGCCTGTGACACAGTTTTGGGGAAATGTAATTCCTGCACCCGCAGACCGGTCAACAACTATGCCTGATATAGTGTGTGTCTCCATAGAGTTTTTAACTGGTGAATGACATGATCTAATCAGTGCGCGTTCGCGTGTTCATGACTTAAAGAGGCGTGGCTTTGGACAGCAGGGGAGGGTCGTAAAGTGTTTAAGCCAATGGTTCTCAAGCTTTTTTCTCCAAGTACCACCTCGGAAAAAAATTGTCTCTCCCAGTACCACCATAATAACCGGTATTGAAGTACAGTAGAGTAGTAGGCCTAATTAAGCAGCTACAGCACTGCACAGTTCAAAAACGAGGCAGATTAATATTTCTATTTAAGAACATTTATTATTGTCAGCCACTTAAATAAAAGGTTTAGCCTATTAAAATCAATTTACTGATCACATCGGTGTTATCGTACGTGTCAAAGGGTTAAAAGTGTGTTCATTTTTTTTACTTGAATTATTCAGAGATTCCTCCATGTACCACTAGAAGGAAGCTTGTGTACTACTAGTGGTACACGTACCACAGTTTGAGAACCACTGGTCTAAGCTATTATGCTAATTCTAGCATTCTGTCAGATCACCTACTGCACCTTTAAAGTTTGTTTTGAGTTGATGAATGAATCAAAATGAATGAATAAATATTTCCCAAATCATGTTTAACAGAGCAAGGAAATTTTCACTGTATTTCCTATTTATATTATTTCTTCTGGAGAAAGTCTTATTTCTTTTATTTCGGCTAGAATAAAAGCAGTTTTTCAAAACCAAAAACTAATTTAAGGTCAATATTATTAGCCCCCTTAAGCAATATTTGTTTTCAATTGTCTACAGAACAAACCACTGTTATACAATGATTAACCTAGTTAAGCCTTTAAATGTCACTTTAAGCTGAATATTAGTATCTTGAAAAATATCGAGTCAAATATTGTTTGCTGTCATCATGGCGAAGATAAAAGAAATCAGTTATTAGAAATGAGTTATTGAAACTATTATGTTTAGAAATGTGCTGAAAAGAAATCTTTTCACTAAACAGAATTTGGGAAATAAATATACAGAGTTGTTAATAATTCTGACTTCAGCAGTATGTCTTCTCTCAGCATTTATGCACAAGTATTACGTCTTGTAGAGTGCAAAAAGTAGTACATTAAAAACAGGAACTAGTACTGGCAGAGAATTTCTGTAAAATACATCCACCGCATTGTTCATGAGTCTAGAGTTCATCCTAAAATAATCTGTTCAGTCAAGAATAGTGTTGTCACGATACTGGAAATTCTAATTTTATTACGATACCAACAAAAATATCAATATCTGATACCATTTTCGGTACTGCAAAGCATAGAAAAAGTAAAACCAATATTATTCATTCATTCATTCATTTTCTTGTCAGCCTTTATTAATTCAGGGTCGCCACAGCAGAATGAACTTATCCAGCATGTGTTTTACACAGCGGATACCCTTCCAGCTGCAACTCATCACTGGGAAACACACTCATTCACACACATACACTAGGGCCAATTTAGCTTACCAAATTCACCTATAGCACATGTCTTTGGACTTGTGGGGGAAACCGGAGCATCCAGAGGAAACCCACACCAACACAGGGAGAACATGCAAACTCCATACAGAAATGCCAACTGACCCAGCCGAGGCTCGAACCAGCTAACCTTCTTGCTGTGAGGCGATTGTGCTTCCCACTGCGCCACCGTGAGGCCATTTAGCTAAATATACACATTACATTGCATATATTTAGCTAAATGACCCACTAGCACCAAATGGCTTTTCTGATGCAATTGTAACATTACATAACAAGCTGCTTTTCTGACATATTTTTCTGTGGTTACAACGCTGATTTGGCAATTGCTTAAGACATGATGTGGACTTCAGCAATGCTGTATAATATATTTCAACACAGTTCCTCATGTTCATTCATGATTATTTTGTGCTCACCATCCACTTGATCCAAACCTCTTTCTTTCTTCTATTAAACACATAATAATATTTACTGGAGAATTTTGGAAAATGGCAGCCATTGACTTGTGTAGTAGATAAAGAAAATACAATGGAAGTCAACGGCTACTCATTTACACCATTTTTCTAAATATATTTTGTGTTAAGAAACTCTTGGACCAAGTGAAGGGTGAGTAAATGAGCATTTTGGTGTGACTTATCCTTTAAACATTGGTGGACGTGCTAAAAAAGATATGTTTATCTATATTCTGTTTGCCCAGAGATTAAAATTACCTCACCATTTACTCTCCCTTATGTGGTTTTAAACCTTTATAAGTTTCTTACTTCTGTTGGACACAAAAGAAGATACTTTGAAGAATGCCGCAGCTTTGTTGTCACCTATCGACTTCATTTTGTTTGCTTGTTTATTTATTCAACAACAACATAGGGAATATTTCAAGATCAATAGAGATAAATATTAATGACAACTTTATGATAGATAGATAAAAGCAGTTTGAAGAAAAAAAAGGCAGGCAGGCAGGCAGGTAGGTAGATAGATAGTAATAAATCAAAATATCTATTGACAGACTGGTTTACAATTACAGAATGTCTGCAGTTATGTGACCCAAAAAGTTTGTCTACTCCTCCCATCGTACTAAACCATATTTTTCTTTACAAAAAAGTGGTCACACTTTATTTTAAACAAACAATTCATATTATCAAAAGCCCTATCATACACCTGGCGCAATAAGGCACAAGACGTGTTTGCCGCGATGTGTTGCCATTTTCAAACCAGCGCAACCCGAATTTTCACATTTTGCACCACATTGTTTAAACAGTAAATCCATTTGTGCCACTTTTTGGACTCATGAGTGTTCCTCTCTAGAAAAGAGGTGTGTTAAGGCAAATTGTTGGTGCGTTGCTATTTTGAGAAACTAAAATAGGCCGCGCAATAGACCAGCTGTCTAAAGTCCAGCGCAGAGCGCGTTAGTTTTGCGCCTCGCTTACACGTTGCTTAATACACACAGGATGTACAGCAATACACAAATATCTTTACAAACGAAAAAGAATTAAAGGATTAAAATATTACAAAAAATATTATTTTCAACATAATTATAAAAACCACTGACTCCATCTCGGGGGCTTTTTCAGTTCATTCATAACAACTTACTTTAGTATAATGTTATTATTATTAGCAGTATTATTTATTATATGCATATTTATATTTGTTTTAATAAAAACAAACTTAGATTTGTCCACCTGTCAGGTTTTGGACCATATAGGGTATAGGACACGGGACTGGATGTAACTCAGTTTTTTGACCACACTTCGTTATTACTGTTCATTTATTAGTTTTCTGGAAATTAGAACAGATTTTAGAAATAGTTTTGAAACAAATCTTTGCGCTTAACAAACTAAATTAAATATGTAGGCTGATGAATGTCTTCAGTGGAGTGCATACACTGTTTCCTTATCCACGAAAGAGAGAAAGAGAAAGTAAAGAGGGCGATTGGAGGAGGCTCATTCTTTATCCTCACGCTGCAGATGGTCTGTTTAACCGTTTTTTCACTAGGGAAGCTTCAGTTTTTACAGTTATACAGTCCACCACGTAAATAGCAAATGTGCCATGGCACGATGCAACTGACTCTTAAAGGGAATGAGAGATGAGACTCTGATTGGTTTATTTCCAAAACACACCCATAACTCATTAAGAGCATAAGCTCAACCCTGTTAGACCATGTGTCAGGGTGCAGAGCGTATTTTTCCATCCTTAAATTAGGAAAAGTGGATTCAGACACGGCCTTGAGACTAAGATTTTTAGCTCAATGGACCATTAATTTGCTGCTTATTAATAGTTAGTAAGATAGTGGTTGGCAGGGGCGTAGTAACTGGGGGTAAAAAGGCGAGTGTATAAAGCCCTGGCAATTTAGGGGCCCAGCGACAGGTTGTGGAGGGTGAGAGGTGGCAGAGATACAACCCCCAATGTTAAGATAGTGTCCTGTTTTGAATCTGCCATTATGCTGACACACAGGCGTTTGTAGCTCCGCCCTCTTTTGAAAAAAAAATCACAATCTCATTTGAATTTAAAGCGACAGTCACCATAACTGCACAATTTGTATTACAGCTTGAAAGGGTCAGTTAGAAATTATTATTTGTGTGGTATTTTGAGGTGAAACTTCACACACACACACTTTAGGGACATCAGAGACTTGCTTTACATTGAAAGGGGCATAATATGTCTACTTTAATAATGAGATGGTAATATTTAATAAAAAAGCTCTGACCTGCTGTAGTCTGGCGTCCGCAGGTGTGTCTCTGTCCTGCAGGTGTCGCTCTCTGAGCAGCTGTCGACAGAAGTCTGCGTGATCCATCAGTGTGTACGAGGAGAAACCGGCTCCATTGTCCAGCAGAAAACACGCAATCTCCTTATTCCCTGAGCGGAGACACAAGCTACTTTACAGCAGGAAAAACCTTCGCTTGATTACTCCACACCTCCATGCTGAAAGAGGAAGTGTGTGTTGCGGAGGAAGTGCAGTTTTCTGTGTGTGTGTGTGTGTGTGTGTGTGTATATGTGTACAGTATGAGTAATCAAAGCGGGAAACATGAACGTGCTTTCAAAATTCCCCTGCTTTCACATTTAAGGCCAACCATTTTACTTTCACAGTCAATTTCATGATTTTAAAGCTTGAATAGAGTCACAGTCAAATCCATACAGAAAACTCTACATCAGGGGTCTCAAACTCAAAACGGCGGGGGGGCATATCAGTGACTGACAATTCATAGGAGGGTCGTTTTAACAACAGTGAAACAGTGGAAACCTGACGTAATTGCTGCACTCAGACATTATTCCCCAGAGTATCAAAGCTCCTTCTTCTTTTTGTTTCTTGTTGTATATTGAAGGGGGAGTTTAAATTGCTATGAAAATACTACAATTTAATAATAGGCATAATAATTATTATTATAATCCCAATCAACTGTTGCTTAACTAAAAGTTTAACAGATAGCTTTAGACAGCAGAAAAGAGTTTTGGGTAACTTTAGTGGCTTTACTGGTAATTGTTCTTTTCAATATCTTTCTTTTTTTGTTAAAACGTATGTACATATTCACATTTACTTTAACATGTTCAGTTCAGCCAGCAGTAAAATGATACTAAGACACATTTTTATACAATTCCTAATATGAATATGAGGAAAATCTACTAATGAGACTTTTTGAATCGAATATTAGCAAAATGATCATATTTACACCACCAGCATAACATGTAAGCCATGAAGAATTAGCCTGGATCATACCTGTCAACCCTCCCGTTTTTCCCGGGATTCTCCCGTATTTTACAGTTCTATCCCGCTACCATCCCGTAAATGTACTTTCCCTTATTTCTCCCATATTTTCAGCCCTTCTCTTAAGGGTGGCAATAAACATTAAAGAGCCGATCCTCCCTATACGCAAGTGTGATGAACAAAAAGCAACATTTGTAAAACATTTTTACAACCTTCATACATCACAAATCACCCTGATTTGTGATGTATGAAGGTTGTAAAAATGTTTTTTTTTGCATTTAATATTTGTGGCCTCAAATGTGATACACTGCCACCCTGTGGGGGGATTTGTTGTTGCTTTTGTTCTCTCTCTATCTCTCTCTCAAGCTTGTCTCACCTGTTGGTAATTAAGTAGCTGGTGCATGCGGCAGTGAGAACAAAGAGAGACTGTGCCAAACACTAGCTGGCTAAGGCTGCTCTCACTTGGTTCTCCTGCCCCAGACTAGCTTTTGTGCTTATAAAGTTGGGATACTTGTTGAGGGTTGGGGATCTTATTGTTAGTGGACAATATAGTTGAAAGATTGAAGTTAAAACTAAGAACTTTCTTGGAGCAGTACGGAGGTGGATGTCACTTTTGGGTTGATACATTTATTTTATTTTTTCTCCTGTTTCTGGTAGAGAGGGAGCAAGGTAAGATCTTTGTTGTTCTTTTTCAATTTTTATTTTGAGAGTTTAGAAAGTTGCTTCCTTAATCAGTTAGAGAATTTGTTTGTTGTTTTGGGCATTATCCCCTCCTGAGTTTTCTTTTTGTAAACCTAATATTACCCTTTGGTCATTTGTTATTTGTCAATCTGTAAATAAATGTACTTGTTTTTTTTTTGGACATTGTATTTGGTGTGAGTTATTGTTGGAGTGCTGGGACAGGAGAAGGGTGATGATTGTTAGCTGCCTTGCCCTTTAGTTCTTTATATTATTTAGTTATAGTATTTTCTATTGTACAAATTTGGCCTTTAATTTTAATTTGGCTAAATTTAGTTCCTTTTATTTTATTTTATAATTTTTCCCCTTTATGTTATTTTGTTGCATGTTTCCCTGGCCCTAGATTGGGGAGGCACGTAACAGCAACCGATACCGCCAAACCACCAGGGGCCGCCCCTTGCTCTTAAATGTGAGTCTGTTCTGTGCTTTCGGTTTATTTAGGCATGAAACACTTCGAAATAAATATTAAAATGTTGGGATTCCCTTTGCTTTTCATTACAGGTGCCGTCGCTCCTCCTGTGCAATCCTAAAAACAGTCATAAAGTGGTGCGTGACTGTCAGCTGACGCGCTCTATTGTGATAAACAGACGCTGTTTCCCAAACGGATTCTGTACATGCGATTTGAAGCGGAACAAAAGTCTGTGTTTTGTGTGCATGTTTGAACAGACATATACACATAATTAATAATAATAATAACATCTAAAGATGTCGATCTTGGTGGGGGTTTTTTCCAAACACAATTAAATGAGCTAAATGAGCATGAAAACGTTTGGAAAAGTTTCATTATAACGTTATTATAATGTATTTTAAAGTTACACCTCTGTTATTTAATGTAATCAAATGAAAAATTATAATAAATGAGATTCATTTGTTGCTCTTTAATCAGAATGTGTAAGTCATATGGTGAAGAAAGGGGTTAATGAGCTTTGATAATTCTATTTCTTTATTAATGTTAATTTTCTATCCATTATTTTCACATCCCAATGTTGACAGGTATGACTCAGATATATAGTGCAGTACTTTAAATGTACAGTAGGTGGGAGGTCGAAACCACAAGTGGCTGTATGCGACTGCACAACAATGACAGTGATTCAAAAATATATGTATTGGTGGTCCGAATCTCGTTATATTTTTGATGTCCGCTGTGGGCTGGAGGGAGGCGGAGGGCGGGTTGCAAATGACCCACGGACCAGCAGTTTGAGACCCCTTGCTCTAAAGGTTGAGTTAATAAAGTCACGTCGAACATTTACTTATGTCTTTCTGTAAGCTGTGTATGGCATTGAGAATGCTGAGCCTGAAAGTTAAGCAGATTTAAGTTTTATGAAGCTTAATGTTTGAAAGTTTGAAGTTTAAAACAAGGCATTGCTAGGGAAATCTTGGTTGCTACTATGTTGCTAGGTTGTTGCAAGGGTGTTTTGAGTGATTGCTAAAGGCTGATTTATACTTCTCCATCAAGTGAGCGGCGTGACCCACAGCACATGCCCTTGCGTGTAGCTGTGCATTTACACTTCTGCATGCTGTTTGTGTTGCTCTGCAATAACACTTCTGAAATGCTACCTGGCAGTAGATGTTTATGTTCCTCTGTGTCGAGTTTCTTCATGGGTGTTTTGTTTTTTCTGAACGCTAACTTAATGTTCAAGTGGCTCAAACTCGCTAATTCAGAGGCGGAAACTGGCAGACGTGCAACAACTTTAATCATAAGGTAAACACAAAACAGTTTCCATCTGGAACTACTTCACGAGACTCGACTCTTGTAGACACTCGCTCCATTGACCTCACGGCTGTCAGTCCCGCCCACACTCGTCAGAGCAACCAAGCCGACCAATCACAGAGCTTGTGCTACACGTCGGATTATACACGTGCGATTGACGCAGAAGCATAAATCAGCCTTAAGCAGTTGCTATGCTGTTCTGAGTGGTTGCTAGGTGGCTGCTAGCATGTGCTGAGTGGTTTCTAGGCAATTGCTAGGGTGTTCTGAGTGACTGCCAAGCATTGTGAGGTGGCTGCTAGGGTGTTTTGAATGGTTGCTAGGCGGATGCTGAGGTTTGCTAGGGTGTTCAGAGTGTGAATTGTGGTTTGCCTTGCCCTGTCTGAGTGGTGGCCAGGCGGTTACTGAGGTGTAGGCACACAAGGAATCTGCGCACGCAGAAATTTACAGATTTCTGCAGATTTTTAGCCCATCATTGGGTCTATGTATTTAATTGTGTAAATGTGTGTGAATTTATATTTATTCAGTTTTTAAATTAATTTCAGTGATGTTATTGACTAATATTAAAATATTCAAATGATTTATTTACAATACAGTTTGTAAAGTAATATTCTCTGTCTTTTAGTGGATACATTATATGAGAGACTTGCTTTAATTACCAAATAAGAGGATAATTAGACTTGCATTGTAAATATTAAATAAAAGTTAAAAAGGTATTACTTTTTATTTCATGTATTAGGTTTTAGTTATGATTCTCCTAACATCATTTCGTATAAATCCACAGATTTTTATACAAATTTCTCTGCAGAAATAGCAAAACATCTGTCTGGCAGGTTCTGTCTGGTCCTACTAAGGTTATTTCTTTCTGTAAGTGTATGGTATCATACAGTAGAAGGCTTTACAGATAACGCCAAATGATATTTACAATTGTTATGATTTTTTTTTTTCATTATTATGATTTTTTTATATACAAAAATAATCAAAAAAGATTAAACTTTTTATTTAATAACTTAAATTCATTTATTTATTGATGTTTGTTTATTTAACATTACCCAACATCAGAGAACCATAAACATGCAAAACAATGAAATTAAAATGAAGTTTTGAAATTTCTAATTTTTAATGGTAATAATAAATCTACATTACTGTTGTGAACATTTGACGAAGTTTTACTTTTTAAATTACAATTTTTAATGTTCAATGAGTTCATCTCTGAATTAGATATCAAGTTGTCTGAATGAACACCTCTTTTTTGTTCCTTTAATTCCTTTAATTTGTTCCTTTAATTAATTTTCAACGACAATATGTTAAAAGTCCAATAAATGAACGGGCATTATATATTTAGATTCAGTACCTCCCTGAGCCGCAGCATACAGAGGCAATCCGGTGATGATGGCAAACTCTCCTGAATGAACAGCACAGCCGTCTGCATCTGCATTATACGTCTGAACCAGCAGCTTCACCACCTCTAAATGACCCTGCTGAGACGCTGTAGCCAACATCCAGTTCAGCAGATCCTTACGCACACACGGCCCTGAAGAATAAACACAGCAGAAGTAGAGCTCATATTCCCAAACCACACTTTCAGCCAATCGGAAGTAAGAGGCGTGTCTAATAACTACAGTAGAGATATTAAAAAGGGGCGGGTCCTTTTGGGCATGTCTGTTTTGCTTCACATATCAGCATCATTTGACGAAAAACTGATTGGTAAACAGATCTGTATACAGAAGACAAAAACAGCTCATTTTCAAAATAAAAGTCTGGTGTTTTCTCATGAGCTTTTGTTACGATTGAAGTTTATTTTTTTTGCGCACTATGTGTGTATTTTGTTTTGTCCCGCCTCTTTGTGTTGTTCTCTTCTCTCATAGGCTCCTACTGCGGTGAGTTCTGTGCTCTGATTGGTTGCTGATCGCAGAAGGCCTATAAGTAAGACCTTCCGGCTTGGGTCGGGGAGCTCATTCGTGACGTGACGATTGCTTGTAGTGGAGCTCCTGGGTTTCCCTCTTCTCCCCTTTGGCCGGCGACCAAACGTTTATTACATCTTGTGCTTTTGTATATCCGTTTGCTTGATTATTTTGAGAGTTTGAGCTTGTAGGGGTGGCCTGCTAATTTATTTGATTACTTTTGACTTTGTTTATGTTAGGCAGACAGGTAAGCTTTCTGTATTTTCTTTAAATAATCATAGGTAATTTAGTTCATTTTACTTTGTAGATTCTTTTGTTTGTTATTTTGGCCTGTGGCCACCCTGAAGAGATGCTCATATAATAATACTTTATTATAATAAATCAATTTAATTACTCTCAAACAAGTGTCTGAGTTTGGTTGTCGACCAAAGGGGTCTCTGAATTAAGTTAGTTTGTTTCTTTGGGGAAATCCACCACCCACAACATTTGTTTTTCGTTTATTACGCCAATTATGATTTTCCCCTAGACTTTGGGGCGTAATAATTTTAATTACTATCTCATTATTATTTGTATTGGTTTCCATAACATATTATCAAAACCTGATTTTGTTTAATGATATGCATTGCTAAGAGCTTAAATTGGACATATTTAATACATTTTTGAACCCTCAGATTAGATATTCAAAGAGTTGAATCTCGCACTCTTAACTGTGGCTATAATCAAAGACTATAGAATACACAAGACGTGTCACTCATATACTTTTGAATGGAGAATATTGTAGCAGTTAGTAGCTGTGTCTCATATCAGAGGCTGCATCCTCCGAAGGATGCATTCGAAGTGCGCTGGTTCATCGCGGCACGATGAAGGTGGTCTCATTTCAAAACAATTCGAAGGCTCCTTCAAATGCAGCCTCAAAATGCGTTCTTTGTTTCCCAGTTAAAGAAGAACACAACCAGTGGATCCTTCGCGGCCTCGAACGTCCTAAGATTTATTGAGCGCCAATAATGGCAGGACATTTTTAAAAGAAAACTCCGATTTAAATGTGCGAATTAGGTCTATTTGACCTGGACATGTAAACACATGTTAAAAAACAAAAAGAGTATGCCATGGCTTACTAAAGAGTGATTTTATAGAGGGTTTTCATTTTTATGTGTACATGTATGGATCAAAGGAAATATATTTCCAGCTTCTGTAATCCTCGCATCGCCTTCAGATCGCTTACAATAAGTTTTAAAATCACTTTGGAAAAAAAAGTCACTTTGAAATTGCAAATTTCACTTATTTACGGCAGCTATTAAGGTTGCTATGTGATGGGATCTGTCCTCTGTAGGCTATATAGTCTCATTTCAAAATGCTCAGTTCAGCCTCTGAAATGAGACACAGCTAATATAGTGAATGAAGCTCCGCCTGGTTGTACAGGAGCCAATCAGCGATTGCTAAAAGCCGAATAAAGCCCGCCTTCTAGTACATGAGCCAATCAGCGATTGGTATAGAATGACAATTCTCTGGGGGAGGGGCTTGGATAAGACATGAGTTTCTGCAGATTTTGTGTGATACGAACGTTTAGAAATGAAAGAGACAGTTGTTGTTTAATTGTATTGGTTATTCATAATATGTAAATGTAATCGTAATCTTGGCACAGAGTTTGAGAATTCAATGTTTCCCCATTCAAACAGAATGAGTTGAGTTTCCTTTTATTTGTCATTCAACCATCACAATGAATTGTAATGCAGAACGAAATTACGTTGCATCAGTTTCAACAGAACATAAAAAACATCACTATACAAACACTGTAAAATCCAAACTTAATAAATAAGCTTTATAATTTCATAAAAATATAAAAAATAAAGTTATATAAAATATAACCCAATTAAAATAATATCTGAAGGGAATAACCTAATACTTAAATACCTATTTCACTATTTGTTATAATAGTTGTTATAGTAACATGCTAGTTTATGCTAGTTTAACTATTTATTTATTGATTAATTACCTACTAGCGATCAATAGTATTTAAGATACGGTATTATTTAAAAGTCTTACAATGACAGGATAAAAACTGTCATGAAACCGCACTGATTTGCTCCTCAGGCTTCTGTAACGCCTGCCTGATGGCAAAAGCATGAGCAGACTATGGCCAGGGTGGGTTGGATCACTTAAAATGCTATTTGCCCTAGACAGACAACGTTGATACAGTTCCTCAATAGATGTCATTTTGACTCCAACAGTCCTTTCTGCTGACTTTATTATCTTCTTGATGGTTTTCTTGTCAGATTCACTGCTGTTCTCATACCAAAGGGAGATGCCATTAGTCAGAACACTCTCAACAGCTCCTCTATAAAAAGTTGTGAGGATTGCTGGGCTGAGGTGTGCTCTTTTTAGCCTTCTTAGAAAGTGCAGTCGCTGGTGCGCTTTCTTAGCAAGACAAGTGGTATGGAGAGACCAAGTCAAGTTGTCAGTAACGTGGACCCCCAGGAATGCCCGAGCATACTGACAGAGAGGCGCTTCAAAGACAGGCGCCGAGTAAAATGACTTGCCTTAAAGGGACTTTGCTATAATCCAGATTCAACAATGCACATGATAACCCACGTTATCATACCCTAACACTAACCCAACATGAGGCTGAAACCATATATTGTGCAGCCCTAATTACAATAGTTCCAATTTTCCTGCGGCTTCTCCACGATGGACGTCCAGCGTTCTCCAGCCTCTGGCGCCTAGACTGCAGCTCTGCACAAGACGTTTGGCCATTGAAGAAATGATCGTGCCCAACTGAGCCTGGTCTCTCTCGAAGTTTTTTTTTTTAATTCTTCACTTTTGCCAATTGGTGAAGTCAATTGGTCCTCGCTGCTGTCGCCTCTGGCTTGCATGGTTCGGGACTTGAAGGGCTGCGCAGCGATGGATTAATCTTCAGTGTTTGGACTCTCAGTAGTGAATATTAAACAACACTGAACTGAACTAAACTGAACTTCAACTCTGAAAACTGGACTGACACTGTTTCAATTTTTTTTATAATGCATGTGAAGCTGCTTTGACACAATCTACATTGTAAAAGCGCTATAGAAATAAAGATGAATTGAATTTCTTCCTGGCTTGGTTCACTTTCTGAAAATAATGCTTCAAACAAGCCCTTAGTTTCACACATTGGCTTTAGGCCCCATTTACATTGATGCATTTGGATTTTAAAGTGGCGGTTTACAATGAAAACGATCTAGGTCCAAACTGGTGTTTCACCTAGCGTTTCTGAACAGCTCTCCGTCCACACTACACCACTGAAAACGCACATCATGTGACCACACACACACATTTTTATGTGTGTGTATGCAGCTGCAGCTTATGCAGAGGTCTGTGCTCCAGGCAGTCAGTGGGTGCTTTGAGCACACCCCAGGTGAGAGAGTAACGCTGGTCGGACAGCTCATCAAGGATCTACTGCTGGATCTCATCTCACTATAGTTGTTAAAAATGATTCCTCGATTTTGGTCTTTTGTATCTTTTACTTGTTTTCAGGTAACGTGTTTAGGCTGAGCACACAGAGAAGTTAATATATTAATTTATGTAACCGAGAACACTGATTCTACACATTTGACTGATTGCTTGCCTTTATTTCCTTTATTGTATAAACTTATTGAATGTTTAATCACCATTAGTGATTATCAAAACAGATTTTCAGCAAAAGAGTCAGGGTGTATTTTGTACTTTTCACTGAAAATGAAAGGAGGCAGTTATATTCTAGGCAGTTCCTTATATCATGTTTTCATTTTATTAGTGAAACAACGTAGCCAGGGTGATGTGAATGACGTTTTAAAACACACTGTTCTCTTTTGAAGATTTACTCGACGTGTCCTCTGGAGTTTGTTTTCCATATAAAACTTGCGAAGTCTGAACTTAGAAGGAAAGGATGCAAGACTGAACTTTGTGTACTTGATATTGAGAAAAAGCCCCAATCAGATACTCGAATGTCTGCAGCCATGCATCCGTCTTCAGACGTCTCCAGTTTCCCCCATCCACACTGACACACAGCAGCAAATGGTTTCCAAAACGCTCCATTTTCAGGGCTCAAAAACTCCAGGGTATTGTGGACGCGAGATGTAACCATATCAAAAGATATGCGTTTTAAAACTAAAATGCATTGGTGTAAACGGGCCTAAGTGATTTATTTCTTTGCTTACGTGGTATGGAGTCCAGCAGCTCTCGGACCAGCGTGTGATGCCCATGATGTGCTGCTAGAACGGCTGGGTTTTCTTCGCTGGGCTCCTGTGGAACTGAAACTCTTGCTTCTTGCAGCAGGTATCGAACGGTGTCCAGGTCTCCATTCTGAGCCGCCAAACACAGGAGCTCCTGCTACACAAGAAACAAGAAATATTATTTTAATGTAAAGGTGCTAGCAAAATCACACAGTGCCAAAAAGTCAATGATGCTTTCATAATAATAATAATAATAATAATAATAATAATAATAATAATAATAATAATAACAATAATAATAAATTCATTAATTTTCCTTTGGCTTAGTTGCTTATTTATCAGGGGCCACCACAGCGGAATGAACCGCCAACTTATCCAGCAAATGTTTTATACAGCAGATACCCTTCTAGCTGTAACCCAGTACTGGGAAACACCCATACACTCACATTCACACACATACACTACGGCCAATTTAGTTTATTCAGTTTGACTTTGCATGTCTTTGGACCCAGCCAGGACACGAACCAGCGACCTTACTGCAGTGAGGCGCAAATGCCTTGTTGATGAGGTCAAAGGAGAACAACCAGACTGGTTCCAGCTGATAGAAAGGCAACAGTAACTCAAATAACCACTCTGTACAACCGAGGTCTGCAGAAGAGCTTCTCTAAACACACAACACGTCTAACCTTGAGGCGGATGGGCTACAACAGCAGAAGACCACACCAGGTGCCACTCGTGTCAGCTAAGAACAGGAAATTGAGGGTACAATTTGCACAGGCTCACCAAAATTAGACAATAGAAGATTGGGAAAACGTCTAGTCTGATGAGTCTCGATTTCTGCTGCGACATTTGGATGGTATGGTCAGAATTTGGCATTAACTACATGAAAGCATGGATCCATCCTGCCTTGTATCAACCGTTCAGACTGGTGGTGGTGGTGTAATGGTGTGGGGGATATTTTCTTGGCACACTTTGGGCTCATTAGTACCAATTGAGCATCGTGTCAACACCACAGGCTGCCTGAGTATTGTTGCTGACCATGTCCATCCCTTTTTGACCACAGTGTACCCATCTTCTGATGGCTACCCTTCAGCAGGATAACGCACCATGTCATAAAGCGTGAATCATCTCAGACTGGTTTCTTGAACATGACAATGAGTTCACTCTACTCAAATCAGAATCAGAATCAGAATCAGAATCAGAATCAGTTTTATTGCCAAGTGTGCTTCACACACACAAGGAATTTGCTTTGGCTACAGAAGCTTCCAGTGTACATAAAGTGACATAGTGACAACACAGAATAAATATTATAAAAGACAATAGACATTAAACAGAGATGCAGTCCAACGATCTGGATGTTGAAATGTATGTACAGATTTGTTATAAATATACAGGTTATAAGGTGCTGCGTGCAAAAGAGTAAGTATTGCATTATATGTTGTTATAAGGTGCTGTGTACAAATGCGTAAGGAAAAGTATTGCATTGTATATTATTATTAGGTGCTGTGTACAAGTGCGTGTGAGAAAGTATTGCACATTTACTGCACAATAGGAGAAATATTAACTGTTCATGAGGTAGATGGCCTGAGGAAAGAAACTATTCCTGTGTCTGGCAGTTTTTGTGCTCAGTGTTCTGTAGCGCCGGCCAGACGGTAACAGTTCAAACAGGAAGTGTGCTGGGTGCGAGGCGTCCAGGGTGATTTTGCGAGCCCTTTTACTCACTGTGGAAGAGTACAGTTCTTGAAGTGTAGGAAGGGTAGTGCCAGTGATTCGTTCAGCAGTCCGGACTATTCGCTGGAGTCTACGGAGGTTAGATTTGGCTGCTGAGGCGAACCAGACGGTGATTGAAGTGCAGAGGATGGACTGGATGACAGCTGAGTAGAACTGCACGAGCAGCTCCTGTGGCAGGTTGAACTTCCTCAGCTGACGGAGGAAGTACAGTCTCTGCTGGGCTTTCTTTACAATAGAGTCTATGTGAGTGTCCCACTTCAGATCCTGAGAGATGGTGGTGCCCAGGAACCTGAATGACTCCACTGCAGCCACAGTTCTGTCCATGATGGTGAGAGGGGGGAGTGCAGGGGGGTTTCTCCTGAAGTCCACTATCATCTCCACTGTTTTGAGCGTGTTCAGCTCCAGATTGTTGTAACTGCACCATAAAGCTAGCCGCTCCACCTCCTGTCTGTATGCAGACTCGTCACCGTT
>CAIGQQ010023711.1:0-10264 GCA_903798035.1 Danio albolineatus
ATATATATATATATATATATAAATATCTTGGCTGCTATTTTAATATAATTCAAGTTTATGAGGACTGAAACTCTCAATCTCCAAAATGACATACAAGTTTTATAACAATATCCCATAAGGCTTGTGTGCTATTTTCTAAGTCTTGTGATGTCATGTAGAAATTTGTGTCATAAACAGACTGAAATCAATACTTAAAATCTTGACATCCACACAAGGTCTTCTTGGCCTGTTTGTAAGGGTTCAAGTGAGAAATAAGTATCATTTTCAGTTCACAAAACCAGTTTTTCATGAATCTCACAGAACAGATTGTCTTCGTTTCAACATAGGTTGGAGAAATTTAGAGAGAGAGATTTAGTTTCAGTATAGTTTAAAGTATATCATTGAAGGGAATAGATAAAAAAAAAAAACTTTGTGGTCTGTTTTGTCATATAAATTATACTTTTTGATAAAACCCTTTGAGTTTGATGCCTGAAAGATCCTCTAATTATTGCAAAGGGCATCCAATAGGCCTACATTATTCAACCTTACTCTTTAATCCTTTTTTTCACAGAAGATGGGAAACCAAAGTCATAATGACAGTACTTTTAGTTTTACGTCTTAAAAACACCTAATATCAGTAAATTATTCTTTTGATGAAATTTTGATGATTAACTGTAAAGTAACGATGTAATTGTTTACAATTTAAGTAAATTTACATACAAACATAAAGATAAAACGAAAAGACAACAAGACACTTGACACAGCAGTCATTATACTGTGATGAAATAAATGACAAAAAATACAAAAACAAATTTAAATATTTTAATCTTTTGCCTGTCAAATTTATCGAATTAATTACTTTATTCCTTCATTTCATAATTAATTTATTTTAAATTAAAGTCTTACCTTTGTCTTTTAGGTTCATAGTTTCTTTTATTGCTTCCAGGTACAGAATGTCTCTTTCAGTCACTTGCTCGGGTTTATTACTTATTCAAGACATGTAAAATTAAGAAAAATTAATATTAAAGAACAAGATTCACAAGGTCAAATTTCATTGAATCTGAGTCTTCATAAATGTGTAATACAACTTCTTTCAGAGCAGAATAAAAAATAGATAGATCTTGTCAGGCATATTTAGAACAGGAATAATTTGATAGCTGTCAGGAATCTGGAAGTACAGTTCAAATCCATAGATTTGATCTTGCTCGGCCTCTTTTATTGAAGATGCACCAAGATGTGACCTGGATTTACAATGGACAGGTATCCCAAAATGCATCCTGAAAAATCCAATGAGCATCAGTGGCAAAAATGTAAACCGTGAAAAATGTTCTCAAAATGTAGTTTTAGAACTTTCTCAGAAGCGAATTTATTTTGACATATTTATAAAAGCAAATATAATAGCACCTGTTTGAAAATTTACTTGGGCGTCATGATGGCGCAGTGAGTAGCATGATCGCCTCACAGTAATAAGGTTGCTGGTTCGAGCCTCGACTGGGTCAGTTGGCATTTCTGTGTGGAGTTTGCATGTTCTCCCCGTGTTTACATGGGTTTCCTCCTGTTTCCCCCACAAGTCCAAAGACAAGTGTTATAGGTGAACTGGGTAAGCTAAATTGTCCATAGTGTACTGTATGTTTGTGAATGAGTGTGTATGGATGTTTCCCAATGATAGGTTGTAGCAGGAAGGGTATCTGCTACGTAAAACATATGCTAAATAAGTTGGCGGTTCATTCCGCTGTGGTGACCCCATATTAATAAAGGGACTAATAAAGCCAAAAATAAAATGAATTAATGAATGAAAATTGACCTCAGCACATTTGGAGTTGTTGGTATGAAATGGGAACATTGAAAACTGGCTCAGAGCAGCCTTAATTTGATCAGTGGTTCTGGCATCTACCGCTAGATTAGATCAGCATTGTGTGGTTTTGTTATTAATTTTCGAACTTTGCATACTTGTTATTAAGAAATGCCTTCTGTGTTGTCAAAATCCCATTCTGGCCAATGAACGTTATTGTTGTATTTTAACATTACAGGTGAGGAAAAAAAAAATCAGAATTTATATGAATATGCATATACAGTATGAATGAATGAGATTCACATGCTGCATCCTCTATGCTGTCATTCATTCACTTCATAAATCCTTTTCATTGTTTTATGGGATAGTAAGTGTTTACAGAATTTACTTTTCAGAGTAGTAGGTCATCTGGGCACTTTTTACCTTTTGTAATTTTGAATACTATGAATTCTAAGATTTCTGACATACAACTTAGCTTGCATTTTTCACATCCCATATAGAGGCATTGTACAGAATGTGATTTCTGGATGAAGTTCATGTTTTGTTTTTGTTTTTTTATATGTTTGTAAGATCTGACTGTTTGTCAGATTGTCCTTTTTTTGTAAGTTGTGCAGTATGATGCTTTTGCTCACTTCTGTTTCTTGTCTAGTAGGAAATGCCATTGGTTAGTTGCCCCAGGCTCAGTTTGTGATGTTTTTTATTTTTATTTTTTTTATTTTTTGCTCAAGATGATATGGAATCTGCTTTGCTGGACCCTCTGTCTGCAGTGTTTGGTTTCTTCATGCAGTTTTTATCTGTCTTGCCTGTGCTGTGATTTTCCTATACTGTAATTTCCATTAAAATATCACTGCAATAAGATCAACACACACTATTTAAGCATAAGTGCAACCCAAAAATGCTAATCAACTGCCATTTGAAACCTTTACACTTTGCCACTTTACTTCAAACCAATAGGTGTTTTTTTTCTTGTCATTTTTGACTCAAGATCACAAAACCAGTCATAAAGGTCAATATTTGAAAATAGAGATAAATCAGTTTATGTGTTGGGGAGAATTACTCTTGAAAGTAATACATTACAACATTGGGTTACTCTCTAAAAAAGTAACTACTTGCGTTACTTACTTACTTTTTTTGGTCAGTAATGCGTTATCTTAATTTTGAGTTTCTTTTTGCGGTACTTTTTATTATCTGACCAAGGCATGATCTCTTTCAGAAATTGTTATTTTTCTTTCTTTTTTAAAAAAAAAGAGTAGCTCTGCAATTAACAACACACTGTATAACCTACACCTACATTTACCTAAAAAAAAAAAAAAAACATTATATATGTTTTTAGCAACAAGTTTAAAGCAAATGTGTTTGGTAATTTTGTACTATTTGTCTTAAGTAAAATCACTGTCCATTGAAACAATCCCCTTTTCCTTTTCTTCGATGCTTTCAAAATAATAAACATGTTCTTTTATTGACCGCATGATTCATTGTGACTACTTTAATTCTTAATTCAGCAATTCATTTTTTAAAAGCTAAATTAATTTAACTAAAAAGTAACTTTCAATAAAGTAACTCAAATATTAGTTATTTTTTAAACATAATGCCTTACTTTACTTGTCTGTGCATCTTCTGAAAGATGAGAAAATAAGCTTTTTGTTAGGTTTAGGTTTGTTAAGCTACAACTATTTGAAAATCTGACATCTGAGGGCTCTGAAAATCAACATTAGAAAAATATTGTACAAACCTTAGTTGTACAAATTAAGTACTAGCAATGCATATTACTAAACCTAATGTAAGCTTGCTTATATTTTACAATAGGATGTTCACTAAATATCTTAATGGAAGATGATTTGTACTTAATTTACACATTTATTTTACTAAACTCATACAGTACATGTATTTTTGGCTATTCCTCATGCACTCATGCAGAAAAGGTCACATTTGTCAGCTAGATATTTTTACCCAATTAAAATATAGTGAACATATATCCTGTTTAATTTTCCATAAACATACAGTATCTGTTACACCAAATGACAAGAAACACTATTTCACCCAGTGTTTGACAGTTTTGCCCAAACTGAACTTGCTAAGTGTTCAGCCACTAACCTTGTGTGGAATTTGTAAAACGTCTTTTGAAGTGTATGGCAAGATATCGTCTTTAGTTCAGTCTGCTTTGGAGACATCCAGTGATTTATAATATGTGGAGAAATGTTTATCCTGTTGTCTAATCAGCGTTTCATCATTTTCTTGATACAGAATGTTATTTCAGCCAATTACAAATTCAGCTGGATGATGAGATTCAGTTTTATAAAGACTTTGCTCAGGCTATTCATCTTCAATTGACAAGGGTAAAGTGTTTTTTTTCTGTCTGGGCAGCCAAATTTTCACTATTATTGCCCGCTTCTGTGTCTTACATGTTTTTTAGTATATCACAACCAGCACTGACAAATTGGATTTCCGCAATAACCCCAGTCCTTCTGAGAAAGCCTGTAAATATAATGATTACTCACTGAAGCACTTGCATCAGTGCTGTCCGTCTCTCGCCACTTAACCTCACAAAATATATTCACTTCATCAGGATATTTTATATACAACAGAACACCCTGACATCATTCATTTTGCCCAGAGAGAGTAATTATTTCCAGTGTCCACAGCAAGCTACAGATCTGTGACATTTTGCTCCATTATCATAGAAAGCTAATGTCAACACACCCACACACACACACTAGTCTAGGAGAAAACTAATATCGAGCCAATTTTGACATAATTACCTGCAAGGGAAGGAAACAATTTAGTAGTGGGGTTTATCTATTCGCATGGTGCGCAGGAAGATGTAACTGGGGTAAACGCCATTAAAAAGCCAGTTTTGTTATTTTCTTTCATCGTTTTCTTAAAACCTTCATTATTCTTCACCCAGAGTAACTCTTCGACCGTTATTACTGGTAATAATTCAGCAAGGGTACAATTTAGTGGAATCTATGCTCTGCGGATTATTAAAAGGTTTGCTTGCATTGCATACTGTATCTACCAGCAAACTGGGCAGCAGCTGGCCTTTTAAGATGTTTTACTTTAAAAGAAGGCATGTTGAGTTCAGAAATGTGTTTTAAAGATGCTCACAAAAAAGGCTGTAGCAGTTCTAAATGCACGTTGCTTATAATCCACTGATGATGGGCTCATTTTGATGTGCAACATTCATCTCTGATTGGCCTTCTCACAGTTAGTCACTAATGCGAAAACCAATTTGCATCAAACATCATTTGCATGGTGTGAATATAATTATGAGTCATAGAATTGTCAGACCACAGCCTCTTTCACTGCAGAAAACACCCACTGAAGCCTAGCACAGGTTTGATCCCAAGTTCATCAGTTAAGACAGAATTATCCCATACTGATATTGCATTTGCTCTCATTGTTTTGACACTGCTCATCTCCTGACTTATTGTAATGTGTTAAGCTTGAAAAAAAAAAAAGCTACATGAATATGAATGGGAAAGCAATCAGGCTGTCAGGCGTTGTCCATCGGGAGGATGTGGGAGAAAGGTGCAAATGAACTGTGATGGCTTTAGAATATGTAAATACTGCTTACAGTTGAATGACTTTATTGTGTTTGTCTTCTTAAACTATAACAAACTGCTAGACTGTAATGGCGTAATTATATTTAAACTGCCCTTGGTTTAGTTTGTACAACACATACCAATGTGCATTGGTATCAGATTGCTAAAAATCTGGATGCATGTATAGTCATGAATTTTACCATGAGCATCTGCAGGGTTTCAACTGAGAGCACACAAAGAAACCTGTCTAGGCACAGAAGTGTACACTTATTGGGTGCAGGGTTACCTGAAAAAAAAGGGGGGAAAAAGCTTTTTTATGCATGGTTTGTGTTTTCCATTGCGTTGAGAGGCTTATTATATCATAAACTATAATTAAAGACAGAAATCTTTGATTATAGATTTTAACAGTCAGGTTTTTAATGTAAATACTTCATTTTCTCTATAGTGAAACTGATTTGTGACAACTTACAAAACTGTAAAGCTATATCTGTTATGAGCTCTAGAGATCTTATTTTTAAAATCATCATGTTTAATAGCATCATCTGTGTTATCACCATTTGATCAGTTTCCAAACTACAAACAAACATAAAAATCCATATTTAGTATTAAAATTTAATTACTTTTTTACTGGAACAACCAACAAATAAGTGTTTGAAATTTCTATGTTGACTCTACTTGTATTGTGTTACCAGCATTGCTTTATTAAATTGTAGGTCTTTTCTGTAAAGCCATTAAGTACACAGTAGTGTTTTGTTTCTTTGCTTTTTTTAGGTCTACGTTTCATAAACTGTTATACTATATGTTACAACTCTACTTGTAGCTGGCTTGGTTCATTCTTTATAATGCTTTAATGCATTAAAAAAAACATCTACAGAATATGGGAAAAAAATCTTCAGTAACCATTGCTACTTAAACAGGTAGAGGCACTGCACTAATGCTCATAATTAGATCCACCCACTCCCATAAATAACATCACATGATTATTAAAAAAAAAGAAAAGTATGCCTTGTAAGCTTAAAAGGCACCTATGATGAAAGTCATCTTTTGTAAGCTGTTTGGACTGAACTGCTTGTATGTACTGTATAGTGTGTCCAGAGTCATACTGGGATGATATAAAGATAATAAGTCTGTTCTTTTTTTTTCTTTCTGACATTAAAATTGAATCCAAATCCCACCCATTTTGAGGCCCACCACAATATGACGAAGGAGTGCAGTTTCCCCGCCCATCGCAAAAACAGTGCAAAGTTAAACATGTGCTGTGTGTGTGTGTGTGTGTGTGTGTGTGCGCGTGTGTGTGTGTGCGCGTAAAATTTGTTACAACAATTAAAAGGCTTGAATTAACTCCACAACAAATACATCAAATAATCATTGGAAAAGTTCTTACTGTAGTATTTCTTACAAATGTGTGAGATTTTATGTGAGATCTGCTTCCTTCTTGTCTGTCACTGTGCTATTTATCTGGCACAGCCAGAGACTGAGGCACACTCTGACAGGCACATGGGAACAGTGAACGGGGAAAAACAGCATTAAAGGCACAGGCAACAAAAACAGCTACATTGTGTTCAGAGCAAAAAAGACACATTCTGGGGGTAAAAGGGGGTAAAATAGGAACCCTTATTATTATTATTAGTAGTAGTAGTAATAGTAGTAGTAGTGGTAGTGATAATAGTAGTAGTATTTTTTTTTGTCTTTTTGTCCAATTTTCATATTTCAAATTTTCAAAAGTTCAAATATTAAGGAAATATTCATCAAAGACGAGTCAAATAATTGAAAAAAATAATAATAATATAGAAAATAAAAAAAATGTCAGCAGCACATCCATTACAGTATGTGACTCTTTCTCAATCCTGTATAAAGCACATACCAAAGGTCATGACTGTGGAGGCCATTTGAGCACTGCAAACTCATTGTCCTGTTCAAGAAACCAGTTTGAGCTTATTTGAGCTTTGTGTTATGGTTCATTATCCTGCAGAAAGTAGCCATCACAAGATGGGTGAACTGTGGTAATAAAGGGATGAACCTGGTCAGCAACAATGGTATGCTGTGCTGTTAAAATGATGCTGAATTGGTACTAAGGGGCCCAATGTGTGCTAATAAAATATCCTCCACACCATTACATAACCAGCAGCAGTCTGACCATTAATGCAAGACAGTCACAGGATGGATCCAAACTTTCATATTGTTTATGCAAAATTCTGAATTGTCTGTCTGATTTTCAAAACAGAAATGCATAATTATCAGACAGGCAAACATTTTCTGGTTTTGTATAGTCCAATTTTAGTGAGCCTATGTGAATTGTATCTTTAGATTGCTGTTTTTAACTCACATGAGTGACACCATTTTGCTCTTCTGCTGCTCCATGCAAGGTTTATTGTGCTGTATGATGGTCTTCTGCATACATTGTGTATAATGAGAAGTTATTGAGTATCTGTTGTTCTGCCACTGGTACCCACATAATTACAACTAACAGGGTTTTTGTAAAATTCTTGATATGGTTGTGCATGAAAATCCAAGTAGGCCTAGATCAGAAGTTTCTGAAATACTCAGATCAACCGTCTGGCAAAAATAACTATGGCATGTTCAAATCACCTTTCTTTCTCATTCTGGTGCTCATCTTCATTAGATCACCCTGACCACATCTATATGCCTAAATGAACAAGCTGCTGCCATGTGATTGGCTGATGACATGCATTAAATGAGCAATTGAAATAGTATAATTAATTAACAGGTGAATGAATGTATGTTCCAATATCATTTTACTGGTAAAAAATTCAACCTAAAAACAAAACAAAACAAAACTTCTGAAGAATTGAACTTGGTAAGAAACAGTTTTTGGAAAATTTCAAATAAGAACTGACTCAAAAGTAGTCAAGTTCAAATAGCACCACGGGCTACACACAGTACAGAATGAACAGGCATTATTGATTTCCACGGTATTATGCATATTCTGCTAAATGTATGTGCTAGTGAAATTTATGTCCTACTTTGATATCTCAGCGTGTGTCTCTCATCTTATCAGTTAATTGTGCGGCAGCTATCTTATATTGGAAATAAGACTTCTTAACACTTTTATCCTTTTGCTTGTCTCTCAAAAAGTAGGAAATATATCTGACTTCTATCTATTGGTCTATCTCTGTGAATATCACTGAATTACTTGGATACTTACTCAAACTTTTGCTTGTCTGCCAGCCCTCAAAAAACTGCTGAAACTGAGTAGAAAATTGTAAAAGAGGCTGAATCGCTTTTTTTTTCTTCATGGACTTTAGTTGGAGGAGACCGTCTGTTTCCAGCACACACAAAAAATCTCATTATATTTTACAACAGAGATTTGACAGTTCTATGCATGGAGGAGAGACAAAACAATGCATTAGACAAGGCCTTGTGTAGCTCAGCCATTATACAGACATATGAAGCTAACTATCAGTGCACCATTGTATTAAGTAAAGGGAGAGTTATGGCACACAATAATAATCATATTTGACACCGTCCTTGTATTATCCACCGTGAAGGTTGGTAAAGATGTGTCTGTTCGACACACTATAGAAGCATAGCGTCTTAGCGCAGTGACCCAGTTAGGGATAGAGACACTGGCAAATATATCTGCGAGGATTTGCCAAAGGGCACAGGAGATAAGTGACAAAATGGAAAATGCTTTAATGACGATCATAAAGGTCTTGTATGGTAGAGTGTCGGGGGCACAGTTTCAGTTTTCCTCCCCCTGTTAGCTGTTCACGCAGCCTGCGGGAGGAAATTTCACTTCTCCTACCCATCTAGCAATAAATAACCTTACTGGGCCTGAGCTTCTGCATAGGGAAATAAGCACCCTTTGAATAACAGATGGGTTGTGCATTGTTAATTTGTCAACTCAACATAATAGCCATCAAATTCTCCAAAGCAAAAACACTAAATCAGTAAACAAAGATCTGAGAAGTGCAGATGCTAAGAGATTATTTCAATGGTAAAATCGTTAATTGGGTATTTGAACATCAGCAGAATAGCTGTATTTATTTATTTTTCTGTTAATAAGCAACTGTGAAGTTAAAGATACTTTGCCGTTTGGTCTGCATTCACATCTGAATATGATTCACATACTGAAACACTGAACATAAGAGTAAAAATAAAAGCTTATGTGCGAGAGCAACTTTGAATGCAACCCATTTACATTTGTTTTTACATCAGAATATGTTTAATGCATTAATAATTTCTCACAATTTATCTTTGTTCTCATTGTTGCTGCTAATCATGCATTCAGCATGAACTATTGCTTATGTATGTGCTACAGCAGACATTTTGTTATAGACTGTCTGATCCATTTTAAAATGCAAATCAGGCAGATAACCAGATTATTTAGGTTTATTTAGGACGAACGTCTTTCTACGGCATACTACAACCGAGAATTGTATGCTTACAACTTCGTGTGAATAGTTTGAGGTGACCACATTCTGTTCCAGCATGTCAATGTGTCAGAGCACAAACGAGATCCGTACAGAATATTGATTTATTTTTCTACACAGAGCTGCTGGTGTCACTCGATACAACGTTGCATTTCTTCTGGCAGTTCGCCAGAGTCTTTCAGAGTCCGAATCAGCATGCTCCAACCACCCGTTCAGAAAACGAGTCTTTTGAGTCGAATCTTTTAATAAACGGTTGATACCTCATATCGGTGTATAGTCTGAACTCCGAATCGTTCATTAATCTGTTTGAATCATTCAGATTACGGGCTAACCGCGTGTTGTGCTTCCTGGAAATGAAAACTGTTTCTCAATATGCGTTCTTCAGTGGTCTTGCGTCCTCGTGTTCTCGTGTAACGTCATCATCAGCTGCCAAAGTTCAGTTCCAATACTCAAGACCGCAAGAACAGAGGACGCGTGGAAGTTCCCGGATGAGTTCTTGATATCGAGGATGCTCCGATGCAGACTTGAGCACCGAACTCGCTTTAGAAGTCCCAGAA
>CAIGQQ010023714.1:0-11341 GCA_903798035.1 Danio albolineatus
ATATATATATATAATGACAACCTTTTCCATATTGAACATGGTAAATATTTTTAACATTTGAAATATTTTGAAGCAATAAATGTCAGGCTAAATAATTGAAATAAATCATTGACTTCTGCCGTCTTAATTAGTTTCAAAAACACAGATTTCTATTCAACTCGAAAAGGCATCTTTGGAGTTCTTTCTTTGTTTGGATATAAAGCAAGTCACTGCACTGTTCAGCTCTGCAGCATGCTGGATGTTGGTTTACAAAAGATTTGTTTTTTCAGATGTTTCCTGAATCATGGACAGACCAGTAGATTGTGATGTGGAGGGCCCTTTTCTACTTTTCTACTGTTGCCCTAAAAAAAAACTCCCTAATAAAAATAATAGTGCCCTGATAAAATAGTCGTTAAAAAAACTTGCAAATGCCTTAAGAACAATTTAATAGAAAATTTGTAACTTTTCAAAACCGTGGTAAACCTTGAAACCGGTTATCGTCCCATGCCCAGTGGTGACTAACCGGGGTGTGAGAGTGACAGCGGAGTCTCAGCGTAGCGGACGTGGTTTTGCTCTTTCCGGCGTTTCATCTTGCTGGCGACGGGTAAAGACAACGACCGGAGAGGAGAGTCTGGGATCATTCCCTCCTCGGCCTCAGAGGACGCGTTCTGTGGCGAACTAAACACACACACACACACACACACACACACAGACTTAAAACAGACGATCATGTGATGATGAATCAGTGGGATTTCATGTTTTCTTTGAGGTCTTTGTACACTGAAGTCTGAAATTTTCGTTTGGGTTTCATATGTGAAAAATGTGTCACGTACACAAACCTTGCACACCGAGTCTGATGCGTATTGATTAATCCATTATGAAAAATTGCAAATCATTTCACAGCCACATCACCCTGCAGCCCAAGACCGATTACTTACTGAAGCTAAGCAGGACTGAGCCTGGTCAGTACCTAAATGGGAGACCACATGGGAAAACTAGGTTGCTGTTGGAAGTGGTGTTAGTGAGGCCTGCAGGGGGCGCTCAACCTGCGGTCTGTGTGAGTCGTAATGCCCCAGTAAAAGTGAAGGGGACATTATACTGTCAGTGGGTGCTGTCTTTCGGATGAATCGTTAAAGCGAGCTCCTGGCTATCAGTGGTCATTAAAAATCCCATGGCACTTCTCGTAAAGAGTAGGGGTGTAAGTCCTGGCCAAAGCGGCTCTTACGATCATGCCCTCCCAATTATCCCCATCCACCGAATTGGCTCGATCACTGTCTCTCCACTCCACCGATAGCTAGTGTGTGTTGAGCGCACTGGTGCCGTTGTCCTGTGGCTGCCGTCGCATCATCCAAGTGGATGCTGCACACTGGTGGTGGTGTGGAGAGACCCCCCTCATGATTGTGAAGCGCTTTGGGTGTATGGCCATACACAATAAATGCGCTATATAAATACACACATTACATTACAATTCAAGCAGTGATACTTTGTTCTCCTCTCTTCTCCAAAGTAGAAAGGGGAATAGGCTACATATTGTGCTCATCCAATACTGCATTAAGAGGAAGGAGAGTTCAGCTCATTATCAAAGAGCTGCGCTGCAATATCCCAAAATGTAAAGTTTATTACTGGAAACCAGTGGAAATTTAATTCATTGCTTGTGATACTTCACACATTCACGAATGTAAACAAATCCTGAACAGAGACTGGCAGTACCTATTGACATTATAATAGATGGCAACTGCGTTGACGTGTTGAAGCAATGGACCGAAAGCAGACCATGCGTTCTATTATAATGTTTATGGGCAGTATGTCATGTATGGACACACACACAACCAACACACACATTGTTTCCGTGCAATATGGGGACATTACATGGGCTTCCATTGTTTTTATACTGTACAAACTGTATTTTGTATTGCCCTAACCCCTCCCTACCCCTAAACCCAACCCTCACAGAAGTGTGTGCAGTTTTACTCTCTGGAAAAACCCATTCTGTGTGATTTATAAGCTTTTTGAGAAAGGAGGACGTCAGCAATGTCCTCATAATTCACCACCTTCTTGCAATACCTGTGTCATTATACAGACATGTTTCCTTATATGTCACAAAAATGCACACACACACACACGCACAAAGCAAGGCAGAGGTGCGCAAGTCACTGAATCCAGTCACGGGTTCTCAACTGTCCACCACATTCTGTCTTTATTTTATGCACTGTGTTTGTCATAAAGTCATCTATAGCTTAAAAACGCCATTCTGTGTTTAGCTTTTCGCTTGTACGGTGGCTCTGAACTGCCAAAACATCTCTCAAAGTGCTTTTTCGGATGCAAAAAGCAGAGAAAAAACAAATATTGAACCCGGTTTGAATTTTTTTTTATGACAGACGAAAGTTTCAGAGGCAGAATATCAGTACGATTCACACAACGTACGAACAGGAATTTCGAATTCAGCGTGCATTAACCTTGAGACTCACCCAGACCTCCTGAGTCGCTCCAGTTCAAGACTCAGTCTCCTGTTTTCATCTGTCAGAGTTTTCCTCTCTGCCTCTAAACACACACACACACACACACACACACACACACATTACAGGAGATTTTTAGGTTGAAACTGATAGACTGAAAGATTACGATCGATACTGATAGCTTAGATTTGATTGATTTGATTTCAATATTGGAGCCGTTATATTAGCCGACAAATACAAAACAATCATCTCTTCTCTCCCTCACCACACCACACCACACAATAACCTCAAAACATTATGCAATTCTGAGTGTGCATCACACAGGCGAGTGGGCTTGACAAACCACCTGTAGAAACACTCTTTTATCTCTCATTGATCAACACTTGCACCAGACACTTTCTTACAACCACTCCATGTCTCTTAAAAAACATTGTGTATTCATGAAGTAAGCTTCTCACAGGTGAGTGGGCTTGACAAACCACCTGTGGAAACACTCTTTCATCTCTCATTGATCAACACTTGCACCAGAAACTTTCATACAACCACTTTCTTAAAAAAAAAACATTGTGCATTCATAAAGTGAGCTTTACACAGGTGAGTGGCCTTGACAAACCACCTGTAGAAAACACTCTTTCATCTCTCTGATACATTGATCAACACTTGCACCAGACACTTTCTTACAACCATTCTCTTGAAAAAAACATTGTGCATTCATAAAGTGAACTTTACACAGGTGAGTGGCCTTGACAAACCACCTGTAGAAACACTCTTCTCTCTATAAAAAAACTTCCCCCTCCTTACTCTTCATTGCACTAAATTCTCTGAGCACTAATGGCCTGTTTCCACTGAGTGGTACTGTACGGTATGGGTCACCTTCATCAGGCTTGCGTTTCCACTGCTAAAAGGGACTCTTTTGGTGGGCGTGGTGTACAACAAAAAGTTTCAGTCGACGCCATTCTTGCTCAAGGAAATGTCTACAGTAAAGTTGTGCGGGTCGTTCACAAACTATACGAGAAGCACTTCTCACAAAACAGATGCTTTCTGCGATTATATGAAATAAATAAATAAATGCAGCATATATGAACACATACAGCCCCTTACACTCTCCGGTATGTTATCAATTACAGAAAAACTACACACAGCATACGTTTAGTCCTTATTTAGTTTCAAAAACAACACAGAATAGAGCCCACAGTTAGTGCAAACCACTCATCTGTAATTATCTCCAATCTTCACCAGCACATGTAACCTCTTGTTAGAAAGTAATTCCGTAAATCCGAGTTCATAATAGTCTAAAAGGCGATGAAAATAGTAGCAATTTGTTCGTGTTTGCTGAAAAATTATTTGCTCCTTTGTTTTTTTGCACTTCACTCTCGCGTTTGTCCATTTCTGAAAGGATTGGGTTTCAAAAGCACGTCAATAATCAAGTGCACGTTATCATCAGCTCAAGAAGTTTGTTATTTTAAATATATGTAACTACACGCAAGCAACAAAGCGAAACCGCTCGTGCTTTAGACGGGCTCGTAAAAAAAGACGGCAAGGTTTGTTTGAGATCGTGTCGATTATGGCTCGTTATTATATGTATATATTATTACGGTGTAATGTCTCGACTGTGTATTTAAAACATGGTGGTTCTTTCGTTTTTATTCTGGTTAGCTCCATGAGCGAGTGACGATTCTCTGTAAACCAATAGCGTTCAGCTGTGTGTCTAGCTCCGCCTTTTGGTACCCTTTACAAAGTTGACCAAAAAGTGGTACGGTACGGTACGGTACGGTTCAAACCAAACCGTACCACTTAGTGAAAACGAGCCACAACAGTTAATTTGTATAATTAGCACTTGTTGTGTGTATTGCCTCTTCTAGTTGAATCACTAATTGCCTCCTCAGTTTTAAGTCTCTTTGAACAAAAGCATCTGCTGAATGACTAAATGTAAATATAAATAATATCACAGAAAGTATCATGGGATATTTTTTCTGAGATCAATCTGCTAGAATGTATTTAAGCTGGACATAGTAAATAAGTACAAACCTCTGAAATTAAACCATCATCTATTCACATTAAAAACAGCGCAGTCCAACGGAATATGCTTTAATTACACCACTGCGAAAGAAAGTGTTACAAAAATACTCACCAAGCTCAGAGATGACAGACAGATTTCTCTGATTATTATCTTCAAGCTCTGTGTTTGTCTTTTTAATCTGCTTCTCCGTCACAGCGCAGCGATCGCATGGTCCAGAACGCAACCTAAAAAAAAACACAGTGACTAAAACTGAGCTGAATTTGGGATGAATTCATAAAAACATGATTAAGCGGTTTGTCTGTGAGCACCTGTCCTCCAGCTGTCTGATCTTCTCCTGCTGGATCTTCTGTTGCTCTCGTAAATGCTGATTCTTGCTGTGAAATTCACTCAATCTCTGAGCATCTCTGAGAGAAAAGCCGCATTATTATTATTATTACTATTATTATTATTATTATTATTATTAATACAGTCAGAGATTATATGTGACATTTATTACAAATTACTTTAACCAAAACAAAGCATTTTAAACTGCTTCTGCATGTTTAATGACAATCCCAAATCAATTATTCATCCATTAATAAGTCTCAAACTGATTTATATATATATTTTTTTTAACATTTGACATAGGAGAAGTAGACTTACAGACAGCGCTCTTTCTTCAGTTTAGTTATTTTTGCTTGTAATTCTGAAAATGAGAAACATGTATGTTGTCAGTAAAAAAGACAAACACTTTAATAAATTATTTGACAATCTTTTTTATTAGAAGAGTATTCAACTCAGTGAAAACAGAATGCATAATAAAAAAATATTAAAATTGGAAAAACATTTTATAGGACCCAGTGTACAAACTTCTACAGGAAAAAAACACTTGAAAATTTTCTGGATTTACCAGATTTGAGTTCAAGTAAAATGTATTTCTATTCTATATTTATTTTCATTAAATACTGCTTTTTTTACATGGTAGGGCTGCACGATATTGGAAAAATCTGATATTGTGATATTTTATTTTTCTGCAATTAATATTGCGATTATGAAAAGATTATTTGGATTGCTCTATCTGGCGGTTTTCTGAGGAGTCTAACAGTAATTAGGAACAAAAATTGAATAATCACGATGCAAAAAATTATTTTCTTAATTTGCTTTGTCCTGTTTCTAGTCCAATTATCTAAAAATTCTTAGATCCAATAAAAATATGGTTTTGTTTTTGCCTGAGAAACTAATCCCTTAATTCCGTTAAAACAAGTAAAGTTATCTGCCTATGTGGCAAGTAAAATCTTGTTTTGGCTTTGAGGTGTTGATATTAGGACTAGAAACGAGACAAAAATTCTAAGTAAGAAAAAACTTTTTTGTTGCATAAATCGTATCAATTCTGTATAAATAATTAAATCAAATAAACCTTTATGACACCTTCAAAGTTCAAACATTATAAGTTTGTGCTCAAATGCTCTATACTCTCTTGAAATGCTCAGTCACAGGCAAACGCATGCAAACTCTCCAAATCACATGTATTCTGTGGCCCCTGGTCGGATTCAACATTGCATATCTTGCTATGTGACTATTGCTGATGTGCACATTGCGATACTGATGCTGAAATGATACATTGTGCAGCCCTGTTACATGGTGCTACACCTTTTCTAAATTAAATTTTAAGCACATTTTCAAAGTGTGGAAAACTACATATATTCATCACATTATATTAGATGCTCTTAGCTAATTTATAGTATAGTATAGTGTAGTATTATATGGTATAGTATAGTATAGTAACGTATTCTAAGGACAATTTATGATAGCATGTTTGCCCAACATCAACAATAAATTACTGTAATTTACCAAACTTATTAAGATTTATTTAATAATCATTACCTATTTATGAAGAGAGATTTTTATGAAAGAAATAATTAGACCTGTTACGATATCACTTGTTTGTTGGACGATATATTGCAGCAAACTATATTGCGATAAACAATATTATTGTCATTTTAAGACCATTTTATGCCACTCATTATATAATGCCAGAATGACAATATAATATCATCACAATGCAAGTTCACTCCTCCAAAGAACACATCATATTTTATTCCTAAGAATATTTAATTTACTTATAGTCATTTTAACAGTTTATAAATGAGGTATTGGAATCAGAATGATAAATGTTGCTAGAATAGTTTTTTATGTATGGGCGATATATATTGCATTACCATAAAATGATTGAGGTCATGTCCATGTGTTGTGCGATAAGTCGATATATTGATTATTGTGACAGGCCCAGCAACAATTACATATTAAGCCGTTTCAAGCACTATTTTAAACATTGAAAATGCTAGATAAAAATTCAAGCACTTATAAGGATTTCCAGCACCAATACAAACCCTCTCTTAACACTTCTGAGGTTTAAAACATTGATATTACATCTTGAAATGAATATAAACATGTCTGAAAACATCACACCTTTTAATGCAGGAAAAAAAAAATCTCATGACATTCTTGTTTTAGTCGTTTACAGAATAAAACTAAAAATATATTTTACTCAAGCACGCTTAATTACAATGCAGAGAAATTGAGAATTTTCATGTCAATAAAAACAATAGATGAGGAGAAGAACATTGACGTCCACAGTATGTGTTTTTCCTACAATGGAAGTTAATAGTTTTTCAGATTTATTCAAAACATCATCTTTAGTGTTTAAAAGAAACAATAAACTTATGAGGGATTGGAAACACTTGACGTAGAGAAGAGTCTGTATTTTCAGTATGTGTGAGTGTATTTTCATTACACTGTATTTTCATCACAGTGTATTTTCAGTATGTGTGAGTGTACTTTTATTTTTGTGTGATTTATTTCAAGCTCATTATGAGTAGCCATTGAGGTAAAGTTTATTTCATATTTACACATTCTGACTTTCTCCTTAATAATATAATTTCACAAAAGTATTGCAAATTCTAAATAGTGAAATCATAGCAGCCAATGGCAATCAAAGTACAACATTGTTCACAGTCAAAGGAATAGTGCTAATGTTGTTTTGAAGTCGTATTTAAATGACCTTTTTAGCAGATAAGTAATGTAATTAATTAAGTAACTAGTTAGAATGTAATTAGACGCATTCATTCATTTTCTTTTCGGCTTAGTCCCTTTATTATTCAGGAGTAGTTACAGCGGAATAAACCACCAACTTATACAGTATATGTTTTACATGCATAGCCTTCCAGCTGCAACCCAGTACTGGGAAACACCCATAGACATTCACACACATACACTACGGACAATTATGTTTGGACTTGAGGGAAACCCACACCAACACGGGGAGAACAGAGCAAACTCTAAACAGAAACGCCAACTGACCCAGCCAAGGACTATGTAGGGATGGCTGACATGAAACTGACGTTTCGACACTGTCGAGATCGCAAGTGTATTTTTATCTAATAAAGCTGTTGAAGTCTCAATCAAAATCATTCATAATTGATACCCAATAAATTTCAAACTAGCTAAATTTAATATTAATATTTCCCTTGAATGCTCATTTTGTACTCAGTATGATGAAACACTAAATCATTTATTTTGGGAGTGCACTTACTGTAAAGTTTTTTGGGTGGACTTTTCCAATTTCATTAAAAAGTTCTTATTTCCAAACTTTTCTATTTCCCCAAAAATTGTATTCTTTGGTTACTCTCTGAATGTAGATCCTTCTCATTGTAATATTAATAATTTATTGCTTTTTTTGGCTAAATTTTACATCCACAAATGTAAATTTTCAAAGAAACACTCTTACTTTTTTATTTTCAGAAAGGACTTTGATTTATATGTGAACTCTTTAAAAGACTCAAACAATTATATTGCATGTAAAACTCTTTCTTGGTGTAAATCATTTAAACTTGTTTAATTTGCTGGATTTTTATGTAACCCTTTTTGTCCCTTTGTCCATATTGTATCTTTGTAATGTTCTTTCTTGCATAATAATAATTTTAAAAATGTAAAAAAAAAAAAAAAAAGATCGCAAGTGTATCGAAACACTGCACCGAAGCTTGATCCGAAACACCCAGGTCACGTGACTAAAGTGTTTCGAAACACCTGGTTGCGTGACTAAAGCGATTAAAAACATCGATCAGTTCAGAAGCGTTTCGAGACCTGGCACCTGCGTTTGACTGACAGGGTCAGAAAAAAAAAAACTTCTGTTTAATAGTGCAGTGGTTCTCAAACTGTGGTACGCGTACTACTAGTGGTACGCAGGCTTTCTTCTAGTGGTATGCAGAAGAATCACTGAATAATTAAAGTAAAAAAATGAACACACTTTTAACCCTTTGACGCGTACGATAACACTGATGTGATCAGTAAATTGATTTAAAGGCTAAACCTTTTATTTTATGTTCAATTTTCTACTGTTTATTATGTATTCTATCATTTGAAGCTAATTTACCTTCCATATTTGTAACAGTTGTAACAGGGGCGTATCTCGTATTTTTGTTGACAGGTATAGTTTAATCACTTGCTTTTCTGACACACAAAGCCTACTCTAACGCGCAGTAAGCAAGCAGATCTCATTTATAATTTAAGAATGTAAATCCAATACTTTATATTTATATTATTTATTAGATATTTAAAATACAAGTTAATGTTTACATTTTAAAGACATACAAATAAGTCATATATACATGCAGCATATTTATGAATATGATGACATATAGCCTATATTTACGAGGTCCAAGGAACTTGATGAATGGGCAACTTTATAATAATACTTTTTAGTTTTCTTTTTACATAAGTACAGTAGGGCGCCGCAGTGGCGTAGTGAGTAGCACGTTCGCCCCACAGCAAGAAGGTCACTGGTTCGAGCCCCGGCTGGGCCAGTTGGCATTTCTGTGTGGAGTTTGCATGCTCTCCCTGTGGTTGCGTGGGTTTCCTCCGGGCGCTCCGGTTTCCCCCCACAAGTCCAAAGACATGTGGTATAGGTGAATTGGGTAAGCTAAATTGTCCGTGGTGTATGAGTGTGAATGTGTGTGTATGGATGTTTCCCAGAGATGGGTTGCGGCTGAAAGGGCATCCGCTGCATAAAACAAATGCTGGATAAGTTGGCGGTTGATTCCGCTGTGGCGACCCCGGATTAATAAAGGGACTAAGCCGACAAGAAAATGAATGAATGAATGAATAAGTAAAGTGCATTTTTATTAACTTTAAAAGCACATTTTAATTCAAACGTTGCATTTTATTTTATTTTTTTATCTTTAGGCACAGTATAGTGTTCATGTTCAAACTATTTAAAATGTTTAATGTGGCTGACAATAATAAATATTCATAATAAGAATTAATCAGCCTCGTTTTTGAACTGGCTAGAGCTGTAGCTGCTTTATTAGACCTACTACGCTTCTGTATTTTAATACAATTATAGTGGTACTTGGAGAGACCATTTTTTCTGAGGTGGTACTTGGTGAAAAAAGCTTGAGAACCACTGGCCTAGTCGAAAGTTTGTGCGCACGTTGTTACCGTGCATCAAATGGCTTTTGGGTTTGAATCCCGACTTAATACTCCGAAATCATGATTTTACGTATTTTAATCAAGTTACTTACTGTTTTATGGTAGTCCAGACAGGATACAGCTGCGGACACGCCATCAAAATAGCATCATTTTTGTAACACTGTATAACAATAATTAATATTTTACAGTACTGTGATGGTTGGGTAGACATTAATAAAATACAATAAATGGGAAATTTAACAAATAATAAAAGTAACTCTTGTTAACTTCTGGCCACAACCGTGTCTGATCTAGCAACAAGCCTGTTTTATGACCAAAACAAGACATATTTATTCACAAAGTGTTTTATTCAGTCAGACCAATGTTGAAACAAGACGATACAAGAACAGAGCAATTCAAACTAATATTAAAGGATTTCAAAATAGCTGTATCAGCCTGGATTTGAACCTACTATCCCTGCATAGTAGTCAGGAATCCTAACCGCTCCACTAAATCACTCGAAAGTTCATTCCTTCAAAGTGGGGTAACACCTCAATTTGCTCAACTGTTTCTTTGCTGAAGCTGTTCCAGTGCAATACATATAAATGACCACTAGATGTCACCGTAGAGTGGGGTTTCGAAAAGTTTCGATGCTTCCATATAGGATACATTTGCTTCGACTGTTTCAGTGTTTCATGAAGCCTCACTTTGCCCACCACTATTACTATGAAGAAGCCACCTCGCCGCCCTTAATTAGCCTCCACACAGGTTATTTACCTTGCAGCGAGGAGTAGTGCAGGTCTCGGACAGCGGTCAGCAGCTCCTGCAGTTTCTCTCTGTGGTCTGAGGATGAAGCAGGACTCAGATCTGCTGGAGTGATGTTCATCTTCCCTCTGTTTCAGTCAGTTTCACTCAATCCTTCACAGCCACAGCATTTACCCAAACACATTAAAACAACTGACGTCCACTGCCCGCTTACGCCTGACAGACTTCCTCCTGGACGTTTACATACGCATACCATGCGTTAAACGTATATCCGCGCATAAGATTTCAATAATAGGCATTTTAAACACAGAAAAGCGAGTTCAAGACACGTTCAATATTTGTGGAACTAAATATTCCGATTGCCCGCCACTTCTTCTTCGCAGGCTTCTTCTTCTTTGTTTATAATGGCTGTAGGCAACCGAACTTTTCCGCCACCGACCGGAATGGAGTGTGAAACTTGATGTGCGCTGACTTTAAAAGAAGGGAGAGGGAAGATCTTACAATAGGCTATATTCTTTAGATTCTATTATCGATATTATTTTGTCTATCTGGCTTTCTTTAACAAATTTAATGATATCATAACTGGCTAGATGTAGCTCCCTAATAAAAACCGACAATATGAAATCATTGTACCCTTTTTATTAATGAATCGTCGTTCGTTAATATATATACTACA
>CAIGQQ010023715.1:0-11443 GCA_903798035.1 Danio albolineatus
TATATATATATATATATATATATATACTTACTTACTTACCTCCAGGGCTGTTTAATATCGAAGTTGATATTAAGCCACAGAACACAATGTAGGTGTTTCATAACATCTAATTTTCATGAGGTGGGTTGTCAGCCCAACGCTCAACCCCCAACATGGAGAATATATGTATATGTAATTCAAAAATTCATTTATATACTATGTACTTTTATATATATGTATATATAGTCTTGTATTATATACATATATGGTCCCTCGTTAATCGTGGGAGTTACATACGAAAAATAACCTACAATAGCCGAAATCTGTAAAGTAGTCAGCTTTATTTTTTTTAATTATTGTAAATGTTTTAAGGCTGTAAAGCCGAATGTAATAAACCAAAAATTCATTTATTCTGTAATGGCGCCCTACAGCCCCATAACTTCTACTTTCCTTTAGCATGTCCAGAAGTCCAACTTTTTGTGCAATAGTTAGCATCTTCCCCAACTTTTTGGTGCTACCGCAGGTGCCATTGAGGATGCAGAAGTTTTTGTCTACATTGTGGGTTTTGTTAGGGAGAAAACTTGCAAACGTACAGTACGTACAGTACAGCACTTCAGAGTCACGCTGCTATTGATCAAAGATTTATGTAAATTTGGCAAGCTGAATGCATTCTGTACTGTACAGGAGACACGGCATGGAAGAGGTTGATTAACAATGATCTACAGCCAATCAGGACGATGAAAGGTGAACCGCGTTATAGCAAGGGAACACTGTATATCATCTGGTAATCATCCTATTTATCCTTAAAACAACAAAGTAACAAGCAAACAACCATTCAAAGGACCTGCAACTGCATAACTACTCCCTGACTACACCACTTACAGTATATCTTAGCAATGCTATTGCAATGCATAATAACTCATAGCTTTGCGATTATTACTTGTTACCGTGTACTGTTATTGCCTGTAACTATTACTGTGTAAGTAAAAGTAAAAAAAATAAAAAGGTAAAAACACTCAAAACATAATTTCTGTGACCAACACCATGTCAACAATCCAGAACGCCATACCAACTGCATAACAGTGTGAACACCTTCAGTTTATTCCTTCATACAGCAACACTTTCAAAACATTATAACGCAACAGTATAGCTTTGTGGCATTGAGTCCAAACACTTCTGCAATTTCTGCAATCATAATATAAACATTTCTAGAAAAAAAATCATAAAGCAATCCTTTCAAAACACTATAACGCAACAGTATTGCTTTGTGGTCTTGAATCCAACCACTTCTGCAAGTTCTGCAATCATCATTTTAAAAATCTAGACACTATTATGAGTGTTATTCTCCTGCTTGGCGTGTGTATCTACTGTATGCTGGAATTAGGTGTTTGTTTGTATGTACCATGTGACCGTGGTGGCCAGTGGGATGCAGTGACACAGTGATGGAAGAGTCAGAGTGCAGAGGTGTTCGGCCACCAGTCTGAGCTCTGCCCCTGGGAGATGCCCTGAATAACATTAGCAGCCGCTGGATCAATAATGACTTTACAGGCTCTTTCTAATGATACCTGCAGGGCACAGGGTTACACGCCTGGGGGCACGGACTGCTCTGAATGCAGGATGAATTTGTGTGTGTGTGTGCATCCACACACCATATATTCTGAGAATTGCTATGTGTGTTTGCTCATTCTGGGTTTGTTTGTAACTGCTGGGTGCATGTGTGTTCAGAACATATATAAAAGGGCTGAATAAACTTTTCTGCTTTCCATTTAAATGAGTCTTTGTGTACTACGTGTTTGTCATGCATATTGGTTTAAAAGGCAAAGGAGTGGATGGTGTATTGTGTACATGTGTGAATGCACATGTGTGTAAAGGTGTTAAAGGGAAGGTGAAGGAGACGTCGAATGAAGGACGCATATGAGCATATGGTGGGTCGGCTGTGTGTGTGCGCGTTGTGTTTATGCGTGTTGGTGAGCTGTTGTTAAGCAGGGTTCTATTACATTTTTTTTTTCAGGTAAAGTGAGACAGAGACAAACTGTACCTATAGCATGCTCAGCAGAATGCACATTACAGAACAATAGAACGAAACAATGCGAGAATCAAGAGGTAGTCAAAATTAATGAGGAAGGTAGACTATTAAAACCAACGCATTATGCTGAAGCGCTGGTCTCTATTTACAGACGATAAGTCAGCTGTAGGCTTTTCAATGCTTCGTGTGTTGTGAATGAGGAGATAATAGGGAGATGGCAGAGACAATAACTGTGCATTAAAATGTTGTTCAATTAATTATATTAATTTCCTCAAGAGTGTCTTTTTGAGATTAGTTTTTGTGTCTGCACAACAGTACCCAACTATAAAGACTGGCCAAATTATTCTGCTATAGGTTTATGTTCATTCATTCATTTTCTTGTCAGCTTAGTGCCTTTATTAATCTGGGGTCGCCACAGCGGAATTAACCACCAAATTATCCAGCATGTGTTTTACGCAGCCGATGCCCTTCCAGTTGCAACCCATCACTGGGAAACATTCATAGAGACTCATTCACACACATACACTAGGGCCAGCTTACCCAATTTACCTATAGCGCATGCCTTTGGACTTGTGGGGGAAACCGGAGCACCCAGAGAAAATTCGCGTTATCACGGGAAGAACATGCAAATTCCACACAGAAATGGCAACTGACCCAGCCGAAGCTTGAACCAGCTACCTTCTTGCTGTGAAGCGATTGTGCTACCCACTGCGCCACCGTGAGGCCCTATGAACATATGTTTTATTGCAAAAATCACTCTTCAAATTCTAAAAATAGATGTTTTTTCATTTTGTAAAATGATTTGCATGTGGTTTGTTAAAAACTATCAAGAACTTGACAACCAATTCAATATACATAAAGATGTATATCTATAGCAAACGTTGAATGCATTCCGATTGTATGTGAGCAGCATGACAGTGCTCTCATGAACTTGCAACCTGAACTGATGCTTAAAAGAAGAAATTATTAAATAAAGTCATAAATATATTAAATAAAGTAAATTATCTTATTTCATAACTTCAATAAGGAGGCGACACAGTGGCTCAGTGGTTAGCACTATAACCTCACAGCAAGAAGGTCGCTGGTTTGAGTCTCAGCTGGAATAGTTAGCATTTCTGTGTGGAATTTGCATGTTCGCCCCGTGTTGGTGTGGGCTTCCTCCGGGTGCTCTGGTTCCCCCACAGTCCAAAAACATGTGGTATACAGTAGGTGAATTGAATAAACTAAATTGGCCGTACACTCTCAGAAATAAAGGTGCGTGAGTTGTCACTTTTCAAAAGGTACGCATTTTGTACCAAAAAGGATCCATATTGGTAACTCAAAAGTATATATTACCTAACTTTTAAGGGGAACACTTTTGAAATTTTTACGTACTAATTTGTACCCTTGAGTTTTTAATATGGACCCTTTAGGTACAAATGTACCTGCATTAAAAATGTACCTAAAGCTTGCGTACCTTTATTTCGGAGAGTGTAGTATATGTGTGTCAATGTAAGAGTATATGGGTGTTTCCCAGTACTGTGTTGTGGTTGGAAGGGCATCTGCTGCATAAAACTGCTGGATATGTTGGTGGTTCAATCTGCTGTGGTGATCCCTGATGAAGCCAAAGGAAAATTTATGAAATCATAACTTCAATCATTTATAAATGACCCACTGATGTATTGTTTATAAGATGTCCAAGGTATTCTTGGGTGAACTATCCTACTAAATTAGTATTTTTGACAGTACTTTGAATTTTTTTTTATGTTAATAGTGATACTTTGCAAAATAATTAATCTACTGTACATCACATAAGTGCAGCGCTGTTATACTGCATACTGTGATTTGACTATACTGTTAGCAATGGCTGCATAGTTGTGCTCTGTTTTTTGTGTGTGACATTGCTTTTATAGAACAGCTTTAATAATTAAAGCACAATACAGTACATCTGTTCGGTGAGATTTTCACATTTTGTTGTGTAGATGGCAATATTGAAGTTACTGTTAATGAACTTTAACCCTATTCATGTTACTATTCACATTGATGTACTGTAGCTTAGTTATAACTACACAGCTAAATGTAAAATACAACTAGTGTACACATTGGACAAAACAGACAACCATTGTGGTTTAATATAACTATATTGAGAGTGTAGCAAAGCTAAATATTGATAACTATTATTACACAGATGGACTTTAAATTCTTCAATTGTCCCTATATCATTTAAATTATACTTGGTACCAGAATACGAGACTTTTCTCATTGTATACATTAAGGTTACCTCACAAAGTGGGTGTAATTGAGGAATCAGCATTAAAAAGTTTTAAGTTTAAACATTTAGCTTCTCAGCTAACATTTAGCAAGAACCGCAACTAAACAGACTGAATGAATGCGAGTAGATGATGCACACAGCTCTTGACTGCTGCTACAGAGATGTGTAGCGTACCGCTAAGTGCTACAGATTTGTCAAGAGAAAGTACTCAACAGCAAAATTGCTAACAGCCACTCAAAGTGTGTCTAAATCGGAAAACACATACACAATCATGCAAACAACAAAGCATAGAGCTCTCAGCTACATAATTGCTAGCGGGGAGTGCTACCATTCAAACATTTGAACCGCCACCCGTTAAAATCACCAGGGGTCCATACTATAGCCTTGCGCTATTGATTACACACTCTGAGCCAACCTCACAGCGGGAAGGTCGGCCATTTTGCCACTTTCGTTTGGGCGAGCGAAACGTGCCGTTCTTTTTGTCCTCTGCTGAAACAAAGCCCTCTTATTTCTACCCACAATCCCTCCCCCCCCCTTCTCCCCCCCCCCCCCCCCTTCTCGTGTCTGACCGAGCACCAAACCCCCATCACACATCCACAGCCCCCATCCCTCGACACCCCCGGGAGGTGACATCTGCCGGGCCGTGCTCGGCTGCTTCCAGATGCAGCGAGCGCTAATTTCAATTCCATCATCCTCTCCCAATCAGCTCCTCTCTCCCCAGTGCAACATTAACGAGCCTCTTTCATTTGAATACGTAATTAGCCGCCCGAGCACTCTGCTTCACTAATTTCGAGACAAAGGATCGGGGGTGGGGGACAGACAGAAAACGGGGGAAGTGTGGCGGTGAAACCTGAGAGAAGAAGAAGAAGAGAAAAAAAAAAAAAAACATTTGCATGCCAATTTAGGAAAGGGGGATGTTTTTCCTGCATGGGATGGGGTTGTGAGTATTTTTAGGTCTTCTTTTTCATTCTCTTTGTTTTATTTTCCTTGTTCCATTCTCGCTAATGGTGTAGCGCTTGTAGCGAACCCTCAGGCCATCAATATAAATGCTGACAAAACAGTCATGCTTATAAATAAGAGGCATGCACAAAACATGCAAAATGTGTACAATGAACATCCCACTGCTTCGTCGCAACAAAGGTCATGAGACAGAAAAGCATGAAATATGCAAATGTACATGCTGAAATCACACCTGTGCGTGTGGAAAGCAGGCATTTTGAGCATTTGCGCGGGGATGTTGAAACGCCCCGAGGTAGTCCGCACACACCTGGAAGGTGCTAGAGTGCTGCTTTATTGCAGATTTCACTTTTTTGCCTAATAGAATATTATTCATGCATGTATGTGTGAGATACACACACACACATACACACACGCACACACCTGTCTGTCTGGGCCCAACGCTTTTGTGAAGGTGTGGGTGTTCGGATGGTGATATTATTGCAGTGCATATGTGTTGGTGTCACAGGCACGCGTTTGTGTTGACGTGTGTCTGAGTGGTAGTATCATGGCACCATATGTGCTCATGTAACACTATCACCATTCGCACACGTGGATGTTTGTGTATTATACAGTATCTCGCAACTGTATCGCTCTCCCTCTCTCTCTCTCTCTGGTCTCCTGCCAGCCCAGTGCTGTTGTCAGTCAACTGGAAGCCAAATGGGCTCTTTGATCCTATTAGGGCCCATGCCAAATCAACACTCCCCTCATTAGAGCCAGCACGCGGCAGCTAACAGCACACACAGCCTGGCAGCGCCCGCCTTCCTTCTGTCCCGCAGCGAGCAGGCAGGCATTACCCTCTTTTTTTTATTGATCACTTCTGTGAAATCCTGCATATTGATTATTTCGGATCAATCACAGGGTTGGATCATGCTTGGGAGGAGTTAAACGATGACACAGAACATCAGCCCTGTCTTTGATTTCTACTATTAGTCACTGTCAGTCTGCAGAGACTCTTCATGCAGGATTACTGACAATTGCTAAAGTTTAAAACCCATGATGAAGACGCATGATGGAAACATTTAATTTACACGTTTATTCACATAAAACAGTACATTGATCAGATCAGTGTTGTGCCATTAGAAAATGGATACAGAATCTTGGTCAGGTTTGCTAATATGCAGGGAGAATATGCAAACTCCATGCAGAAATGCCAACTGACCCAGCCGAGGCTCGAACCTGCGACCTTCTTGCTGTGAGGCGACAGCACTACCTACTGTGCCACCCTGTCGCCCCTATTATTATTATTCATTCATTCATTTCCTTTTCGGCTTAGTCCCTTTATTAATCCGGGGTCGCCACAGCGGAATGAACCGCCAACTTATCCAGCATTAGTTTTACGCAGCGGATGCCCTTCCAGCCACAACCCATCTCTGGGAAACACATTCATACATTGTCATTCACACACATACACTACGGACAATTTAGCTTACCCAATTCACCTGTACCACATGTCTTTGGACTGTGGGGGAAACCGGAGCACCCGGAGGAAACCCACGCAACCACGGGGAGAACATGCAAACTCCACACAGAAATGCCAACTGGCCCAGCCGGGGATTGAACCAGCGACCTTCTTGCTGTGAGGTGAACGTGCTAACCACTAGGCCACCGTGGCGCCCATTATTATTAGTATTATTATTATTATTAATATTATTATTATTATTATTATTATTATTATTATTATTATTATTATTATTATTATTTAATTGGACGGGATAGTGGACTGTAATTAATTTAGTGATTAAATTTCCTTTGAATTAGTCCCTTTATTTATCGGAATAAACCGTCAACTTATCCAGCATATGTTTTACGTAGCGGATGCCCTTCCAGCCGCAACCCAGAACTGGGATACACCCATACACTCTCACATGCACACACATTACTTTATTCAGTTGACCTATAGCACATTGTGGGGGAAACCGGAGCACCCGGAGGAAACCCACAGCAACATGGGGAGAACATGCGAACTCCACACAAAAACGCTAACTGACCACTGAACCACCATACTACCCTGGACTGAAATACTATTATATAATATTATAATATATATAATATAGTACTACTGACACAATAACCACAAGGCTATTGGCACCGATATGATGTTGTATTTACATTTGTCTTATTTATTTTGGCACTCTTCCTTGCATTTTTCACTTGAAGCAAATTAATGGTTGTAGGGATGTGGCTAACTGACATCACCAGGTTGGTCTTGATAGTCTAGTGGGCAGTGTGTCTACATATAGCACATCTGCTCCATGGGAATCTTGAGTTCGAGTCCTGGCTTGTTGACCTTTCAAAATTGACAGAGAAAAAAGGTACAAAATCTGGCAGTAGCCTTTCAAAATAAACTATGTATCATTACTAACATGTAGAGATGTACCCAAGACACCCTTTTGTGGTAAGAAACTTTTTAAAAGATACTGCCCAGGTACAACTTGTACTTTTATTTCTGAGAGTGAAGTTGGTGAGTTATCACTCGGCATTGAAGAATATAGTATGTATGCACTGCATATTTAACAAACTTTTAATATGCGTGGAACACTAGGATGATCTACTGTATTCCTTAAATGGGTGGTCCAGAGTGTATTTTTAACGCTTGATTGTGTTTATGGGATGCAGAGCAATGTGTGCTCATGCTTCATTTGTGAAAAATCACATTGTTTTTTCATATATCTTACTTTAATTATATAAAGCTACTCAGCTAAGATAATGTCCCTCCAAAAGCCTGCCCTCAAGATGCTCTGATTGGTCAACTAACATAATGTGCTGAGATTCGCGGATCGGTTCCATGTCACCAGGAAGCATGCTGCTATAACATTAAAGCACATCTGGCTATGCCCCTTCGCTGCGCAGGGTGTATGCTTGTAACCTGAAGGGTTTATGATGTAACCAGGATGTATTTTTGTAGTCCCCAAATTTGTTTGCTGTAGGCTTTGCTAAGCTAACTCTGTAAAACCCAATGCCTTTGCATTGAACTTTGAGCGTCTTACATTCAGAGATGTTGTTTATGTTCACACAACTACTTTACACATCAACTAAAGTTGCAAATATGATATCATAATGGACCACCCCTTTAAAATATGAAGCATTATATAGTAAAATATACAGCAAAATCTGCTATAATTGCCATTAGCTTTTTGTTTTTACAATTTTTCTAAACTCATTTTAAACAGTAAACATACAATTCAAGGAGATCTTTAATCACGACAATTGAAATGTTGATTGTCGCATACAGCATTGTGTTTGTATAAAATTATTTTTTTAAATAAAGTATAATAAAACATTAAACTACTGTATAAATGTTGTCCATTTTTGTCTTTTACTTCCTGCTTCACATATTTGATATCCTATTATCATTACAAACATTATAAATAAAATCAAATAAAAACCTATGAATCAGGAGAGAAGCATGAGAATGAGTTCATCCATCTCTCTCTCTCTCTCTCTCTCTCTCCCTTCAGTGAGCTCCAGGTGACTTGGATGTTATTGACCTGTCCAAATCAGAGGTGCTGACCCACATCTCATGCCTGATGACCTTTCTGGAGAGAGGAGACTGACATCATTCCATGCGTTATTTACAGCAGCGTCTGCCCTCTCACTGTGACCCCCGGGGCTCACTGAGTACCTGCAGAGAGAGTAAATGGGCCTGTCTGTCCCCCGGGACGGCCTTCATAACTCCCAAATGATTCCTTCCGGCTTCTTTACTGTCTTTTCTTAGCACACGTCTACACATGAACACATTCACACACACACACACACAGGAGGGAATTTACTTTGATGTCAGTTGTTATTACTTTAATTAGATTCTTTTTTTATTACCCACAAATTCTGGACTTTGTGCTTTTCAAATTTTACCTCTTACAGAAAGTATTTGCCGTGTTTAATAAAAGGAAAATACATTGTTTAGACTCTTCACACACACAAATTAAAATTTCATGCTTGGACATGCACGTATGACACATACAAACACTATGTAACCATTCTGTATGATTCATTATGTTTTTTTTTCCCCTTCATAATATGTCATGACTTTGTTTTGTTTTTTATACATGCTTTTATAGTCATACATTTATTTTTTTACATGAAAATGTTCGTATATTATACATTTTCAAGTCCATCTGTTACACTTTAGTAAACATATTATTGAGATATGTACATGATATGCCTTTTTTTTTGTAATGTAATCACAAACATACAGTCCTGCTGTCAATTTATGTTGCTTAAGTTGTCAAGTATTCATGCATATCTATAGACTGAACATGTAATAGACATGGATAGGATGTCAATTTGGTGAAGAGATTCTGTCACCAATACCTATACAAAAACATATATTCTGGGAAAAATGGTTACTGGTTCTATGTATTTGACCTGTTTTTACATTATCACATATTCAGATTTTCATAGTTTACAAAGGGATAACCATATTAGAAAATGTCAGAAATGACCTTATTTGAGATGTATTTGTTATTATTAATGCAAACTTGACATTAAGAAATACATCACATCTGTCATAAGAATGATTGTCATGGAGCAATTATAACTGTATATTGTGTCATGGATATTCTCCTGGTCAATTTTTCAATAATACAAAATGGTAACACACATGAACTAATCATGAACAACAGTTGTACAGCATTTATTAATCATAATTGAACATTTAGTAATGCATTACTAACATCCAAGTCCATGCTTGTTAACATTAACAACGTAAACTAACATGTACAAATACTGTAGTAAATGTATTGTTCATTGTTTGTTCGTGTTAGTAAAAGCATTAATTAACATTAATAATCCTTATTGTAAAGTGTGACCTAAAAATAATAATTTGTCATCTTAATTTCTCAGTAAAAGTGTGAATACATTTAAAGACAAATTCAGCTTGTACCACTGTATTTGAGGTCAAGAAAAATATCAATGATGCTGTTATATAATTCATGCCACAGTTATAATAGCCTCATGACAATTATGTTTATGACAGATTTATGACAAATTATGTTGTCTTGGTAATGTCAAGCTGTTACAGTATGACATTGACAAAGAAAGTGATGCATTTTGTCATGTCAAGTTGTCATAACAAAGACATCTTAAACACAAGGAGCTGCGCATGGATTTGCTCTTCAGTGTTTGGGCTTTCAGCAGTGAATATTAAACCACACTGAACTGAACTAAACTGAACTTGAAAAACTGAAAACTGGACTAACACAGTTTCAATTTACTAGAACGTTTATGTTTAGCTGCTTTGACACAATCTACATTGTAAAAGCGCTATAGAAATAAACAAAAAGAATTAATGTAATGTCACCTTCGCATTTACAGTGACATACAGCGAGTAAAGTAAGTATCTAACATGTTTCTATTTTAACCTTGTAAATATATTTTGAAAGGTGCTGCTGACATGAAATTGACCAATATTTTGGCAAAAAAAAAAAATAAACAAACAATTAAAACTAATTTGAAGAATAACAAAACAGTTATGTGCGATAACCATGGAATAACACAAAGAGAAAGTATGGAAATAATAAAATCCTTTTTTTTTTCTTTTTTTTTGCTTGTGGGGCAAGGAAATGGGGCTTGGTGGGGTAGATTGACTGCTTCAAGACCTCTCATCTATAAAGAATGTGTGATTTGTTTGATTTTTTTTTCTCCAGACTTTAAATCTTGACTATTTTGTAGGTCTGTTCATGTGATTGTTTTCTATTGGATTTAAGTCAGGTGATGGCTGGGCCATTTTAACAGGTTTATTTTCTTTTCTGAAACAAGGTGAGATGATCATTGTCTTGCTGAAATCTCCACCCTGTTTTCATCTTCATCCTCTGGCAATGTAGGTGTTGGACTGAAGCAGCTAATACTAATTTACACTGACGAGGGGCAGGGCTGCTGAATAACTACTGAAAGATTTCAGCTGCTTTCTGGGCTTTCCATGGCCTTTTACACCTCCCTTTTTCATGTGTTCAATACTTTTTCCTTGTGGAATTGCATTTTTTTTTTACTTTATTTCTTAATTACTAAATAAAAAATAAATAAAAATTGTTTTGGATTGTATATGTTTGAATTAATTTGGCTGTTACTGACATTTGGTAAAAAATTCACCAACAATCAAAACGTCAAAATTTTTTGCCCTCCTGTGATTTTTTTTCTTTTTCAGATATATATAAAAAATTATGTTTAACAGAGCAAGTCATTTTTCATTT
>CAIGQQ010023718.1:0-11750 GCA_903798035.1 Danio albolineatus
GGACCATCAAAATAAATGTGACATTTTTTTATATATATATTTATAAATATACATTAAAAAGTCACAGAATATTGCATATACTGTATGTCACATATCCAGCAATACTTTGATATTGTTCTTGTTTTCCTGTATTTGTTTTCTTCTATTTTTCTTCTGTTTTCCCTCTGGCTCCTCCTACCTGTTTAAGCTGACAGGTAGCAGATAACCATTCACTGCTTTGCCTGCATGCCAATCAAAACTCATAAAGCAGTATTAAAGCAGAAGAGAAATTGCTAGTCTTTGAGAAACATTCTCCCAAGAGTTTAATGCAGAACATTGCCTTTATCCTCTGGAACTATTTATTAGTTGAGTTCAACTACAATATTTATTTTCCACCTGTAAGTTATTTTAGAGAATAATAGAGGATAGAAAAATATTTTTGTTGTTTTGGCTTTGCACTTGTTTACAGTAAGTCAGCTATTGAGTCATTATTATTATTTTTATTATTATTATTATTATTATTATTATTATTTGCATCCTTAAATGACCAAGGTCTAATGAGGATATACAGTACACATACAGTACACATAAACAGAGTACAGTTTTTTAGCACAAAGTAGAACTAGCAAAATAATATAAATACCATGATTTCTTTTTTTTTTTTTTGTAATTTATCATTTATTGCAATTTTACTCAACTACTTCACTCAATTGTTTTCTGATGTATTTCAATTTAAACAAACTTTATCCAACTGGCACACTACACTCCAGTTTGCCAGATGGTTTCAGTGCTGAAGTAGCACTTCACTCTGAGCCTTAAATTAAGCCATTGTCATTCTTTGTCACAAACAGGTCTCCTTTGTATGTAAATTAGCCTCATTATAGATTGTCTTTTATTCACAGAACTGTGTTGCACTACTTGCAAGCCACAATTAACGCTTCACCATTACTGCCCACAAAAACCAAGCAGTACACTTAATTGAAAAAAAAAAATAAATAAAATGTTTGTGTACATTATTTTCTATTGATCATGGCAGCAATTTTTCATTAAATAATGGAAAGAGAATAATTACTGGGCATATGTCCAGATGTGGCTGTCAGCATTTTAAACAGCCCATTAGGTCTTTGGAATGCAATGCTGTGCTAAAACTGTACAGTACCAATAATTTATGCCAGGAGTCGCTAGTCTGCTGCATCCTCAACAACAGAACTGACCTATAAGTTTTTTTGTTCTATGCTTGTGCTTGTTATTAACATGATTCACCTAATAAAACATTTGTTGAACCTTAAAGTAAAGTGTACCCTACTTCAACATTATGTATTTACAACAAATAATGACATAGCATGACCTAACATTAATCGGCACATTTATTTAGCAATACTAAAACAGCAACACTAAAATACATGTGGTCATTATTTGTCCATAGCCAAAGCAAAACAAATGTATTTTAGTGTTGCTGACATAGTATTGCTGAATAAATGTGCTTTTCAGGGTTAGGTCATGCTATCTAATGAACTATCAATGAACAAAATGCAATAGCGTATGTGTAAGTAAACATTTACTTACTAAGCAGTTAATGTAAAATGGTGCATTGGAATATGAGTTAACATTAACACAGATCATGTAATTCTGTATTAGTCATCGTTCACCGTTAGTTCATGTTGAACCAATGTATTAGCACATTAATACATGTTTAGTTAACATTAGCAAAGATTAAGTAATGCTTAACAGATATGTTGTTCACACAGACTGTAAAAGATATGGACGAAGTATCCGTGACGTCACCCATAGGTTTCTGAACAGCGCAAAAGAAGCTACAAGTGTGCGCAGCCAACTGTCTCCATTTTGTTCGCGTGTCATCGCACCGGCCACGGGATACCAAACAAGGGCAAAGAGGCGGATGGTGGCATTTTGCTTAGACAGACTTTTCTTTGGGAGAATGCTTAATACTTCATTACCCGTGACTCCTTTGTGTTCACATCCTCACAACACTCACAACACTCAGTGTCCGGGCTCGTTTGCACGAAAGCGAACTCTGAGTGTTCTCTCCGGTCAGATTAACACTCTAACTTTGAGAAAGCTTTACTTACCGTCTCTTTGTTTCCTCCTAGTCGTTCCTGGTCCTCCAAGTCTTCCTCCAAGATCCATTCGTCTTCTGTGTGCTCATCATCCCAAGTGTCTGTAGTCCCAGTTCCTCCCAATCTTCAGTCTATGGTCCATCCGTCGTTTTTGTGTCCTTCGTCTCAAGTATCTGGTGTGTGTTGTCGGTCATCCTCCTGGTTATTCCCTTCTCCGAAGAAGTTAAGGACTGTGATCATTCCACGTATCCCACATCCTCCTGGCACTTCAATATCCATATCTCATGCTTGTCTAAATAAACCACTTTACGTTTTACTTACCCATCCTGTCTGTCTGCTTCATAACAATATGCCGAGTTCAGTGGCTATTCAGCCGGAATTAGTTAAGGTGACAGCAAGCAGCGAGACTTAGCTGTCACTCAAGTGGTCACGCCCTTAATTATGCAGACTTAATATAACTTAATAAAAATGAAATGGATGAGTTATAAAAAATTTCACCCCCCCTCACAGTTGTCACGAAGGCCATCTTTTGTACCAGGCTGTAAACATGTTTTTATCAGCTGTAAAAATGGCCAATTTACCATTGCAGTCAGAAATCATTTGGATTTCCTGGAACCAACCCCCAAAGCTGAATCGATGAATTGCAGTTTTAGTTACTGTACTTCCATATTGGATTCCTGAGGGAGAGCGGGAGGTTGCTGCTTGGTTGTTCACTGTGAATTCATGTTAGCTATTGCATTAACTTGCACCCTGTAAAGTTACCAATATGTTACTAATATCACAAATAAATAAGCATAAATATTATAATGACAACTGAAAAACAATGACAATGAAATCATGAAGGTTTGATTGATGTTTATCTTTTTTAGACCAACAGACAAAAAATTGTCTACTATTTTTTATGAGGGTTAATAATGTTGGCTTCAAAAATATATTTAATAGGGACATTATTTCACACATAAGTATAAGTTTAATTTGGCTCAGTTTGTCTTAAAATTTCCCCTACCGTCTTTAGTCTTAAAGTTTCCTTTTGTGTTCTGTTAGTTTCTGGATATTATTTAAAGTTAGGTTATCATTCTCTAGGCTGATTAAATCTGCCCTTATGTTGTACCACACTGGAAGACTGTTGATACCTTCCTATATTTTTAACATTTTACTTCCAACCTCATATATCAAAAGCAATTTTCACCCTGTCTCGTCTGTTACTAATTTTGAGTGTTGTTGGATCTGTAACTATATGAAGTGTATAAATACTACAGTGCTCTGAAGGCACTGAAAAGTAGGGTTGTGTAACAAAATGAAAACTTAGCCAATCCACTAACAGTGTTTATTATATTTTCTTAAACATTTACAGTTATTTTGCATCTGACTGGATATTTCAGTAGCATTTAATATTGTTTTAACTGATCACTTATAACAATCATTTCTTTTAAGCCTGGGCACATCATTTGAACTGTCATGCCATTGTAAAATTACAGTGTTTAAAGGACTAATTTACCCAAAAATGAAATATACTCATTATTTACCTCCCACCACCAAGTTGCTTCTGTATTCTGAACACAAAACAAGATATTTTGAAGCAAGCTGAAACCTGACATTCATAACAACAAATACTATAGTAATCAGTGGTAGCAGCTTTTCAGCTTTCTTCAGATAACTTATTTTGTGTTTAACAAAAGAAAAAAACAAACAGATTTAAAGCAATTGAAGCGAGGATAATGATGACATGCAATACATTTTTCGGGTGAACTATCCCTTTAAGATGTTCCTTGTTCAAACTCAGTGATCTACACTGCCTGGTTGAGATTCAATATAATGTAGGTCTAACAATAAACAGGAATCACTGCATTAAATCTTATTCTGCCATGCCACATCTTTAAAATGTAAACATATTTTACCACCATATTCTCTATGGGTTTTCAGCTCTCAGGTTGTTACTTCTTAGGACTCTTAAATTTAAATGTCTTTTCATCTTGTTTTACGCTTGAATAACTGAATTAATCTTAGGTCTATTTAACTTGACTATATTCTGATTATATAACAAAAATTAAATTGCATTTACTGTTCAAGGAACCACATCAAATTTAAGATAAAATCATGCCAGTTTTTTTTCAGCTACCTTAAAAATGCTCCATGCACATTCAACTGTCCCAGTTAACTTTTGTTTTCAGAGTAAGAAATTAAACATTGTATTACATGCACTAAATGTAATGTTTTAAACTCTATGTTTTGTGCAATTGGTTTGCCCATTTCGGTATATCAGTTAAAAATAAAATCAAATTTGTAAAAATGCTTATCTAATACCGATTTAAAATTCCTCTTAGAGGTACACTTTACTCTAACCAAAATGTCTTATTTCTATTTTCTCCTGTAGGATGTTGTGTTACATTAATAGCTGCATGGGATATATTGAGTTTATTTAGGAACCCCTCAAAATCTTCTAGATAATATTTCACAGGCCAAAAATATTGTCAAGATATCTATTTGATATTTGAAATGTTTGAAAGGCAAATGTTTACATTTGGGAAATACCATCTCCTCTCACATGTACGTCCTTACGAAACAAAAATATATTGCAATATGATAGAATTTATATTGCAATACATTCGAAAATATATTTAAATATATTGGAAACTTCCTCATATATTTGAAAATATATAGCAATATATGGATGGACATCCTATTGCTATATATAGGTTCATATATTAAAATACATTGATACACAAACAAAACTGTATTACATTATTGCATGTATTTTTTTATGAGGTAAGCAAGCTCATGCATAGGTTTACTGAGAGGTTGATTAAAAATAGTCCAAATCAGATTTTTACATGACATTCATTATTTTATTTTTCATATTCTCATTTTTTTATCCTCATTATCATATTTTACATTATATAGCCATATGGTACGACCATATATGGCTATGTACTGATTTATATATTGTAGATTCATATATTATAGATGCGAGTATTATAAATTAAATTATCATTAACAGCAGCAATTACACAGTTTTTGAGTCCACATTTTATTCCTCCACATGTCAGACATTTCGTCATCAACATGACATTTCAGTACTCCACACTTCAACTTGAAGGTATACATGCATAAAGGTTGGCATAATGTGGCAAATCAACTAACATACATTTCCTGTTGAGTTGCATTGCATCAAAAACTCTGAACGTCTCCTACAACTTCACTATTCAAATATATATTAAAATAACTATATATAATATATTATGTAATATAAATCAATATATATTTTTGCAACATATTTAAGACATATGTTCTCATAAAAATCTGATTATATTATCTTGTACATTAAGGTATATTATAACCATATAATTTTACATATATTTGCATATATATATATATATATATATATATATATATATATATATATACGCACGCACACACACATGCACACACATGTAATTTCATATAATGTGGGATATATTTCAATATACATAACAGTACATTAAATAGTATAATAATATGTATGTATTCAGTATATGAAACAGGGAGTAATTACAGTATTGTCCCATATTTTGCAATAGAACTATATATTTTGCAATAGAACTATATATAATATAATTTTATATAATTTATATTATTATATAATGTATCATATGATATATTACTATGTAAATTTCACAATACATGCAGACACATTAAATATATTGTCACGTAATGTAATGAGAAACATATTTTGTTGTGTAAGAGCAGGTTACCTTAGGCTGGAGCAAATTGTGAGAGCAAAAACGGGCTTGTGAGATGGAAGAATTCTATATTCTAAATAGCTAGATTTGAATCTCCTGCTATTACTATTTCTCAGCGGGTGATAGAAGAGGGGCCCAACTGCCATGGGTCCGTTACAGGAGTAATTTGAGAGGACTAGAGGACTATAATAAACATTCATTCAAGTTGGACAGTGAACAATAACATTTTACAGTAGACTACTGGTCACAGCACTGCTATATTATTTAGTGTCACTTTCTAGTTTGCTTGGTAATTGTGTATTGTTCATGTTCATAAGTGTTCTTCAGCAGTATATTATTCTTAGAAACTGTTGTTTTATTATTTTTGTGTGTGTAATCTTATACATCATTAAGCCATTTTATTTAAAAACTGTAGTTTTTGTACATTTTGTTGTGGAACTTATACAATAACTTTTAATTCTAGTCTTGGAGATTTTATTGTGCTCTTGTAGGTAATGTCATTGCTTTAGCCGTTGTTGTATGCTGCGCATTTACACTGTACAGCAGAACAGTGATTTGTTTTTTTATTATCATTACAGTTTTTACTTGACTGCCTCAGTTTTAAATAATTAATACTCTGTATTTCAATATATTGTTGCAAAGAATAAGTGTCCTATTGACATTATGAAAAGAAGTAGTACAATACACAATAATACAAACACATTTTTGAATCATGCAAATGGCCAAATCCCAGAAAATATAGATATATCTGTTTTTTCGAATATTGCACATCCCTTATATAGCGACTTTAAAAGTTTGAAATAAATAAGTTTGTGACATATAAAAAAGAAAGCATATACAAAAAGAGAAAAACAAGACAGTCAGCAGATCTGATCAACACAAAAACTGGTTGTTGTTTCAATAAATTTGAAAAGTTCAACTTTTATTAGTGTTTTGGGAAATTGGGCACAGGTAGTGCTCTGAATGTTTACTTAAATCTAAAGTGTAGAATGGCAGAACAAAGTTTGAAAAACAATAGTCTAGTTGCTTTTATAGTTTGTTATGCTTAGGCTAAAATGGTCAGATTGGACCAACTCACCACTTTAGGCTTGCTTACACTGCCTGTTTCAATAGATACTGTATATAAACATTGATTAAAAATTCTGTTTATAAAAAGGCACAAAGAAATGTTTCAAAAAGCAGACTGTCTTTCCTACCTGCAAAGGGGCAGTGGAGAGGTCAAGGGTCACACTCCAGGGAAAATACAAAGGTCACGCTCCCTGACTTGTGTAGAAGCGGGTCGATATGTGATCCGTGGGGTGAGAGAGCGAGAAGAGGCTTTTATGATGACAGACGCCGTGGCTCTGCATCACTGCAGGGTGTGAGAGAGAGACACTGGGTCTGGAGAGGAAGAGGTCAGGTTCATTTGTAAGTTGTCAAACACATACGCTCAGACAAAGATCAAGAGTGGCTGCAGGGTGTGGGCAGACCTCCTGAGCAAAGCTTCTGTTTGATGTTCACTGAAGGGAAGAGGAAAATTGAATCAATGAGAAGGTAAGGATACATTCAGACTTTCAGATTTAAAAATTCAGTGTAACTCGTAGGAAATCTTGAATAAATCAAGTGAAAATCATAAAGGTGTTCTCCTTATGGCTTCATAATTATGAAAACTTTGAATTATATTAAATTTAATTATAATAAATACAGAATACAGTTCAGAAACATTATCCAAACTGTCCTATTTATTTATGTGTGTGCATGTGTACACTGGCATCTCATGAGCATAAGAAATGTTTCATTACATTGCAGCACATTATGCTGTTTTGAATTTCCTTTTACATCCCTTGAGGACTCAAACTGACACCATTTGATTTTGTCAGATCTAGTTGCTGTGAGCGGCAGGCACCTGAGGTCTCCTAAACTCCTTCAGGAAGACTTTCTCTTTTAACACTGCCCTTCATTCCAGGCTGGTGTGATTTCTGTATTGATTTCTTCAGAAACAATCCGGAGCTGGACTATATATCTTCAACATGTGACAGTGACTATCGTCTTCACCCCTGGGCTCATCCTGATAACATTTTCACCTGACACTCAACCTAAACCACAGCAAGTCCCCCTTTTTTTTTTTGATGGAAAGTAACTTCCACCTCAACCTGGTCCTTTATCTGCTAACACAATGTCACTTGTTGATTCACGGTCTGGATCAGCCTCCCTGTGGTTTATTGGTGTAGTCTGCTTTTTTTTTTGTTCTTGTTCAGTAGTACATAAGTCTTTTCTCTTGTATAACATAATATGCATGTGCATCTGACATAATTTTTAGTCTTGTGTATCTTTGTATAATTGATCGTTTTCAATCAGGTGACCTGTGCGGAGATCTGGCAGGCAAAAAAGCACTTGGTTGAAATGGCAGGTACACTGGGATCTGCTTCAAGCTACGTGTATTTGGATCACATATCAACAGAACAAAACAGAGATATGATCACAAACTGTAAATTGTGGACACTTTCGATCCATATACTGCACCTGCACTTCCATTTCAGAGCTCTAACTCTGTGATGTTTGTATTTATTTATTTATTATTTGAATATTCCTCAGCGATTTTGTCATTAGTGATGGCGTTACAACTTGCTCGCTTTTCTATTTGGTGTCGTTTCATTGCTAAGACTTACATTTGCTGGTAGGACAAAATTTGTTCACTTCAGCTATTTGTACTTTGACTTCATTTTAATTTATACTTTAATTGCACTCATCCTGCAAATTAGAAAATAAACTGTGTAACAAGCATACAAATGCACTGACAGTTATATGATTCATAGATTTTTACAGGTCAATGGAGCTACCATTCATCACAAATTCATACATTTATCCTTTTTGGCTACACTTTATCTGATGGAATTTTGTAGAAGCATGTTGTCTCATGTTGGTTAGTAAAGCTCTAGGAGTGGCGGCTAAAAAAAGAAATTACTTAGCCTATGGGGTGTTCCCTTAATGGTGTGATGACATGTGAAAACTCTCTTGTATCATTTTCAAAAAGTTACATTTATATATATTTATTATTATTAAAAAAAATTGCAATTAAAATGTAACATTTGCAAAATTGTACTTAATTGTATGTGCTCTTGTGACAGCTAATGTTCCTGAGAGAATTCTCTTTACAATATTGGGCAATGAGGGGCAGGTTTTGCACCATATTGGGCCCACCTGGTCCTGGTTCCCAAAACTCATGCCCTTCGCGACAGCCCCTCCTTTCCCTAAGGTGTTGTTTACGCTAGTGCTTTTTCAGGTAACACTTTTAAATAATGGTCCATTAGTTGATGTAATTTAATGTATATACTAACAGAAACTTTTATTACCCTTTATTTATTACAGTTAATAATCATCTTTGTTAACGTTAGTTAATGTCATTTAAGTTAAATAACGTTAGTTCATTTTAGTTCATATTAACTTATAATGCATTAACAAGCCCAACTTTGGATTTTAATAATGCATTAGGTAATGTTGAACTACTGTATGATTAATGAATGGTTTACAAGATTATTCATATAGTTAATGTTAGTAAATACAACTAACCATAATTAATGGACTATTATTCTAAAGTGTTACCCTTTTTCATTTTTTTAAAACTGTGTTTTAAAATGAAACTGCTCCTCATCCAGACCGCCATTTTATTGCATTTTAGGAAAACAATCTGCATCCACACTTTGCAGCCTAAAATCAATGATTTGTGACTATTTATGCTCAATGGAGATACCGTATGTATGTATGTATGTATGTATATATATATATATATATGCTGGCATCCATACGTACACTCTACCGCTTGTGTAATTGTCATATGAAAGGAGCTTGATGAATCAGGGAACCATATTCAATATGTTACGTTATCGTGCGGGGATGTGATGAAAACAACGGATCGAGGATCCAAGTGCAGAATTTTAATAAAAACAGTATAGCAATTCTTACCGGGGGCAAATCCAAAAATCGAAGTCAAAGCAGGCAAGAGATCACAAGGCAGGCAGCAGACACGGATAATCAAAATACAAGACTAAGGTCAAAACACGAACAAACAGGCACAAAGAAAACACGTTGTAACGTCACAAACAGTTGACAATCTTACTGCAAAGACAGTGACTGTGTGTGCTGCTCTTGAAGTGTGTGTAATCAGTCGTGATGGTCCTCCGCTGGCGTGTGTGCAATCAGTCATGATATGTAACAGGAGTGTGTGTGTGTTGCATGACAGGAAATGTAGTCCAAACGCGGCCGATCTGTAGTTCCCGGAAGCATGAGTGAACCAGCGATCTCTTCTCTCAGAGATCGCTGGTGATCGTGACACAATAGTCCAGTAGACCCGTCAGTAAATGATTGTGGTTAGCTGTGCCTCTGTTTTCAAAGGCCTGCTTTTCAGGCACACCAGCACTTTTGAATTAAAATAAAATAAATACTTTAAACAAAACACTTTTTTTTTTTTTTTTGCTGGTCAAAGATGACTAGTAGTGTGTAGTGTAGTGTGTAGTAAAAACATTCAGTATTGAGTCCACTCTGCTGTGCTCTTCTTCATTATTGACCCCTTTCTTCAGGATAAGTCAAAGAGGCTGTCACCATTCACACTGATGATCACTATTAAAGCCATTGCTGTTGCAATGAGGAAGTCAAGCATGAAGAGCATGAAGAAGTCAATGACAGGTCACTAAGGAAGCATGACCTGATCAACGGGTTTCTAAGTGACAGCAGGAGGTTAAACTCTGTAGTCTTATAAATCCATTTGAATCACTTGACTCAGCTAAGATATATTATTTGTTGCTTAATACTTACTCCAGGTCATGTTAGCTTATATTAAGATAATTGCTCCTTTAGCAGACATATGTAAAGTTGCAGGCTGGGTGACAGCTAAAAGATTTGTGAGAGTCTGCAGACTCAGAGTAGAGCCAGTCTCTTCCAGTGTATTGCAAAATTACATCTAATTGGGTAAGATCTTGTTCAATGTCAGGCTTGCTTCTCAGTTTCTCAGTGGTCATTACTGCAACCTCACTTCACTGGTTTGAGTTTTACCTCAACCGTACTTCTTTTAGGGCTGCTTGGATGAAAGAGAGGTATACAAAGCACATCAGATAATCTGGGGGATTCCTCAGGGATTAGTTATTGAACCCCTCCTCTTCTCAATGAAGACCATTTCCATGGGACCCCTTCCATTCCATCACACAGTATTTCTTACAATTGTTAGGAACTGCTTTATTTTTCATTTCGACCACACTATAATCCCGAAGAAGTTGGATAAACTCAAAAAATTTGAGGTAATCAGTTACGTCAAATTTTTTTAAGTTATAAAATGTTCTATTTTAAGTAAACAGAAACATCAAGTTTTGAGTTTGTTGCAATCATGCAAGATACTTCTACTAACTTAAAATACCCAAGTTACCCAGCTCATACATTTTAATAACAATTAACTTAATTGTTTTAATTTCTCCCAACTTTAAATACTTAAGTCACCCAGCTCATACATTTTAATAGAAATTTACTTAATTGTTTTAATTTCTCATTCATTCATTCATTTTCTTGTTGGCTCAGTCCCTTTATTAAACCGGGGTTGCCACAGCGGAATGATCCACCAACTTATCCAGCATTTGTTTTACACAGCAGATGCCCTTCCAGCCACAACCCATCTCTGGGAAACATCCATACATTCTCATTCAAACACATACACAATTTAGCTTACCCAATTCATCTGTACCGCATATCTTTGGACTTGTGGGGGAAACCGGAGCACCCGGAGGAAACGCAATGCAACCACGGAGGGAACATGCAAACTCCACACAGAAATGCCAACTGACCCGAGGCTCGAACCAGCGACCTTCTTGCTGTGAGGCGAATGTGCTACTCACTACGCCACAGTGGCGCCTGTTTTAATTTCTCCCAACTTTAAATACTTAAGTCACCCAGCTCATACATTTTAATAGCAATTAACTTATTTTTTATTTATCCCGACTTTAAATAATCA
>CAIGQQ010023719.1:0-14007 GCA_903798035.1 Danio albolineatus
ACACACACAGTCTCTCTCAAACTCTCTCTCTCACACACACACACTTTCTCTCACACACATACACACACTTACACACACGCGGTCATGCTCACACACACACTTACACACTCACACATTCTCTCTCTCTCACACACACACACGCACTCTCTCACACGCACACACACACATGCTCAAACATGCTTGCACACACATGTACACACACACTCACACACACACACACACACTCACACAGATGCTCACACACACACTCACACTCTCTTTCAGTCACACACACACACACTCTCTCTCTCTCTCTCACACACACACACACCCACACACACACTCTTTCTATCTCTCTCATACACACACACACACACACACACACACAAAAACACACACACAACTGTGGTTATAAATGTGTGTCTTCTTGTGTTCAGGGGTCGGTTTCCTCACACTGGATACAAACACAGCACACACTGAACTCAGTCTGTCTGAGGAGAACAGAAAGGTGAAGAGTGTGAGAGAGAATCAGTCGTATCCTGATCATCCAGACAGATTTGATGTTCATCATCAGGTGTTGAGCAGAGAGAGTGTGTGTGGACGCTGTTACTGGGAGATTGACTGGAGTGGAGGTTATGGTGTGGATATATCAGTGTCATATAAGAGCATCAGGAGGAAGGGAGGAGGTGCTGAGTGTGAGTTTGGATATAATGCTCAGTCCTGGAGTTTGATCTGCTCTTCCAGTTTCTCATTCAGACACAATTACACACACACTCGTGTCCCAGTGAAGCCGCTCAGCAGGAGAATAGGAGTGTTTGTGGATCACAGTGCAGGAACTCTGATCTTCTACAACATCTATAGAAACACAATGAGCCTCATCCACTCAGTCCAGACCACATTCACTGAGCCGCTCTGTGCTGGGTTTACTGTTTATCGTGGATCATCAGTGAAACTGAGCTGAAGACTGACGAGAGATTTACCCATAATCCTCTGCAGGAGCAGACAGCAGCAGTGTGTGTGTGTGTTCACTGCTGTGTGTGTGCGTGTGTTTACGTGTGTGTGCGTGTTTTTGTGACATGTCAGGACACAGATCTGTATAATGACACAGATATTACAGAAGGAGGTGAAATACGAGGACATTGGTGATGTCCTCATTTCTCCAGAAGCCTCTAAAACCCCCAGAATGAGTTTATTCAGAGAGTAAAGCTGCACACAGGCTCCTGTGATGGGGGTTTAGGGGTGGGGTGGGTGAGGGCAATATAGTATTCGGTTTGGACAGTAGAAAATGAACGGAAGCTTAGGTAATGTACCCACTTTTCACAAAAACACATGTGTGAGTGTGTGTGCATTTGCGTTTCACAGCTTAAAGCTCAATTTGACTTGTTTTGTGAACAATATTTTACACCTTCAGTCAACACAATAGGTATGGAGAAAACCGATCTATACGCTTCAAGACTGTGTGTGTGTGAGAGAGAGAGAGAGTTTACATTACATTACATTAATGCAGTTTTTGTTAATTGTAAAATATACAACCATGTTTTTCAGAGCCTGTATAAATCAGCACTCATATTAATATAAATAAGACGATAGGGACAGAAGCATCTCGCATGAGTAACATACAACTTTACCGAATATTTTTTTTCTTTCTCAACCTCCAATATTTTTGTAGTTGTGTCACTTTAAAGGCAATGCAAAGAACCTACTTTTTATGCCATAAAAGTGAGATTACTGAACATACACACCAGATCTTGCTAAATTTTTGAACGGATGGCATTTAAAGGTTTTTTTACATCTGAACTCATCATATTTATACCCGAAGATATGGAGAATTATTGTCATATTTTATTATATTGGCATCAGTGTGTTGTGTTACTTAATGTAGGCCATCCAAGAGTGCCTACAGTGCTTTAGCCTGCTTATTCATTTTACATGACCAAAACTTGAAGCAGGGGATTAACATTTTAATTTAGTCTTTACCTTAAAATATATATTTTTAATTTCAATAATGAAGGACATCTATATAAGTCAAACACATCCTATATACACATGACACAAAATACTTTAAAATGTGTTTTATATGCCTCTGCTATGCATTAATAGTCGCTAAATGTAGCCGATGTGAGTACATCTTAATTTTCAGTCAAAATATGAAAGAATGCATACATTATTGGAAAATTATTATTTCATTTATTGATCATAAATTGAAACATTAAAAGAATGTATAGAAGTAACCGTGACAAATAAGTCAACAACACATGAAACAAAGCTTTATTCAAACTTGTTAACAATCATGTATTAGAGACCCACATGTTCTGCATCTCCACACAGCGGGACCGGTTCTGCAGATGATCCGCGGCTCTTCATCTGTATTTGCCATCATCATCAGCACCATCATCATTGTCACTGCTGCAGTCAGACTAAAACGGGGTTGGAACATGAGACTGTCCACGCCTGAGAAACCGATTTTGAAAATGAAGATACCACATCAACATCTGTTAGGTCTTGTCCACAGCAGCATATCTAACATCTCCAGCGCACCACTGCGCTTCTTCATCCTTAATGCACACGGCACCAGTCTGAGGACATTTCAGATCACACAAAACACAGAATAAAGCAGTTGTAAGGATGGTTATATTTCTCTATAACATCAAAGGAGGAAAACTGTTGTGAAGATCAAAACAGCGAGAACTACCAGGCAACAAAACAATAAACTCTCTAATCTTCTCAGAGGATCACGAGAAAGCCATTTGGACTGTGGTCTCACCCTTTGCCCTCAGGCCTTTTGGCCCTCCCTAGTTATACGACCAGGGGTATTGAAAGGTCACTCAGAAATGACCAAAAGTCAGGTTTTAATGGTGAAATGAAATATCTTGTGTATTTGTTAAATTTACAAACCTTAGCTTGTCATGTTTGGTATCATTTTAAAGGTCTCAGTGCGAGTGTAAATATGATCTCAGTTTTATCTCCATATCATAGACCAAAATAGATGATCTCAGATTTGGGTGAATTTTGTCCTCTCTCAGGAGAGAGGGGGTCCTGGACAAGATCTTTTGTCACACCTTATCTTCCTCTTTGAATGGTAATTGGCACCTAGGGTAAAATCCCTGGACAAAAGGTCTTGTGAAGTTTTTATCAACTTGAATTTATGACATCTTGGGTATTTAAGAAGAATTGGTGAAACATTCAGGGAAGCATTTGTAATCAGATGAAACTTCCCACACAGTCTCTGTGTGTCTACATTGCCAGGTATGATGACTCTTTGATAATTGCTATTTTACAAACTGTTTAATGTTTTCTGCTGATCATGTTATGTAATTATTTGATATGTGAATGTTAATCGATGCCTGCCTGGCAAATAAATGTAAAATTGTTGGTTAAACTAAATATCTCCTGAAATCATTTGAATCTAGTAGATTGTCTTAGGCCGATGTTTCCGCAATCCGACGACCAAGGATTCGTCATACAGTCAGGCTAATTGGATGAAGCATTTTTAGCACAACATTTAAGACCTGCTGATTTCTGACAATCTGCTGACTTAGTATGTTATAATCTAGTAACTAAATCAAACTTTCTTTATGTATGAGCAAGCATGGGGCGGCCTATTATTACTTAAAGGAAATTAGTTTACAGTTATATCCTCTATCTAAGAACCAGAATTGGCGAGGATGTGTCCGTGAGCAGATGTAAACTGGCCAGCATCTGAGTCCAGGCGACTTCGGGTAAACGATGAACCATTACTTGAAAATAAGGATTTATTGAGTTAATCACTTCGAATTAAACATGAAACATAACCTATAAAGTGATCAGTCTAAATTTAATTAATCTAAATTTGAATTATTATGAATTGGAGTCAGATAAGAATAAGGTTAAGATTGGAATTAAAAAACAAAGGTGTTATAAAAAAGAATGATCTGTTTGCAGCTGTGCGAGAAAAGACTAACACGCAGAATACCTTCCCCCACATCTGTGGAAACCACCATTCAACAACCGGTCCATTGGGTGGGGCTTACAGGGGCATCCACATTTTTTGACAAACTTTAAACCAGGGTTTCTGCAAGTTTCACCAAGTTAAATTTAAGACATTTTTAAGACCATTATGAAAGAAATTTTAGACTCAGAGGAATTTTTCAAATGGCCCAAATGGAAAATATTTTTTAATACATTTATCAATACAATAATAAATATTTTAGATATTTCTTAAAAAAATATTTTAAATACTGTGTAAAAACAAGCAAGCTCTACTTGTATCCACACACTTTTTTTCCCAAACATAAACTTTCTTTAAAATAAAAAATGCACAAATGTTTTAAAAGTTTTAAAAACTATAATAAACTAAATCTAAGCACAACAATCTGTCCAGGTCGATGTTCTTTGCAGTAAACACATGGAGCACGTTTAAACTAATGTTACTGTGAGGAAAATAATTAAACCCTGTTTAAACACAATAGCCCTGGTAATTAGTTATTATAATAATGATGTAATTCTAACTCAGATACTATCTGTGAGAACTAGTAACAACTACTAGAAACAAGTTTAAACCCATAAAGAAGTTGATGAAAAGGGGAATTGTGATCAACATGACATATGCAACTGGAAAGTACTAAGCCAACACTATCACCGTAACAGCAGATATCTTCTAGGAGAATACTGTAGGTCAAATACCCTCAGCTCAGTTCAACCTTTTTAATTAATTGTTTTTAATTATTTTATATAGCGCCTGTGCTCAAGGATACTTTACAAACATTAGAAGAACAAGAAAAGCAATAACCTTAAAAATGTAGAGAAAATTGGAGACTAATAATAGATAAAAAGAATGACAAAAGACATGAGAACAAGTAACGAAAGAAACTCATTCCTGTCTTTCAATGACTACTGATGTGCGTTTAGGAGAACTAGGCAGCACACTCAGGGCTACAAGATGGATTTAATTTAGTATTCTTATTATTAAAATATATCTGAATGAGGATCAAATGACTGAGTTGGTCTTTGAGAATTAAAATGAACCTGTTTGTTCCTGCGGATCTTCATGTTTGACTCTGAATGTTTCTTCAATCTTCACATCTTCACTCTCCTCTTTAATAAACGCCATCTTTATAACAGTGTGGAGATCAGTCGCTTCAGCAGGAGTTTTTCTCTGCGTTTGGACACTTTATCCTGTTTAAAATGAACAAAACAATAAAAATGTTCAGTTTAAAATAAATAAAATAATGAACAGAAACAAAATAAATTTTCTTCAACACAGGGCCTCATCTTTCATCATCCTCACCTGCCATCATAAGATGTATACTAATAAAACTAATAATATGTAATATATTCCACGTATGTCTATCACTTATTTAGTGTTAAAATCTGACATAAAGCTGCATCTGAAAAAACATGAGGTGAGGCAGGCAGCAGCTCGCCACAATGAAGAGGGCGCTCCTGAGCTCATGTTTGGTTGCTCTTCTTCTATGCAGTAAAGTTTAATAGGAGTCTGTTTTGCTCTGACTGACTGCAAAAATATATCATATCAGCTCAAAAAGTTCTCAAAATTGGACTTTCAATCAAAACGTGAATAAATAATGGACGACCAATGCCGGAGCCAAAGGACTCGATTCAAAGGACGCGACAGAAGATAACGCGATCATTGCAAACCAATTCAAGTCATGTCAAGACTTCATTTACAAGTAACGTTACTGTAAAGGTAAGACCAGCGTGAGAATCCTGTGTGTGTGTGTGTGTGTGTGTGTGTGTGTGTGTGTGAATGCGAGAGAGAGAGAGAGAGAGAGAGAGAGAGAACCGCTGACGATCTCACTGTGGAATATCCAGGGTGTTAACTCATCCAGTCTTGGCTGCAAAGTTAACACCTTGGATTTTAAGAAAAGCATTTCAAACACAGACATCATAATACTTCAAGAAACATGACGCAGAACTGATGAGGTCACTCTTTGCCCCCCAGGATACCGTGAAATATCTATTTCATCTAAAAAACATGAAAGAATTAAACATGGACGAGATTCGGGGGGCACGATAATCTGGCACAAACTGGAAATCGATAAATACATCAAATTAATTAAAAAAGAAGAATCTCATATCTGGCTCAAAATTGACAATCAGCTCAGTCAAACTAAAAAGGACATATTCTTATGTGCTCTATACATTCCTCCATCCGAATCTCCATACTACAATGAAAAAATCTTTGAGACCATCCAGACTCAAATAATCCACTTCCAGGCCCAGGGAAGTGTACTGCTGTGTGGAGATCTCAATGCTAGAACAGGGTCCTTAACTGACTGTACCACAGATAGTGGGAATAAGTACATATTTGGACAGAGTTATCAAGAAAACAGTGTAAATATCTCTAGGACTAACTCTGATGCCCAAATAAATAAGAACGGAAAGCTCCTAGTTGAGCTCTGTCGAAGCCTCGGTCTGTATCTGGTCAATGGCAGGGTGAGAGGAGACTCTCTGGGCAGATACACCTACAGCTCATATCTCGGTAGCTCAACAGTTGACTGCATGATCACAGATTTAGATCTGTTCTCTTTCAGTGCATTCACTGTTAAACCGCTAACACCTCTATCAGATCACAGCCAAATTACACTTTATATAAAAAGGAACAAAAATACTAATATATTTTCACAATCCAGTAAATTGTACAACATTAAAAATAGTTATAGATGGGTACAAGACAGCTCTGACAGATACAGGAACGCAATTGAAGACCCCCAAATATGTCTACTTTTGGATGGATTTGTGGAAAAAAGTTATCCTCATAATGAAGATGGAGTTAATCTAGCTGTAGAAAACATAAATTACATATTTGATTATTTGGCAACAATATCTAATATTAAAACTACTAAGAAAACTTTTAAACAGAAACAAGAGAATGAAAAATGGTTTGACTTTGATTGTAAAACAATAAGGAAAAACTTAAGACAACTAGCAAATCAAAAACACAGACAACCAGAAAATACAGATTTACGTGTTCGGTACTGCGAGGAGCTTAAAAAATATAAAAACACAATCAGAAAAAAGAAAGAAGAGTACGTCCAAAAACAGCTTAAAACAATTGAAGAATCTGTTGATTCAAACAATTTCTGGGACAACTGGAACCTCCTTAATAAAAAGAAACATGAAGAGCTGACAATACAACACGGAGACACCTGGAAAAACCACTTTGAAAAACTGTTTAGTAAAATTAACATGAGTACGGAACAATCGCATATATATAATAAATTAACCAATGCAGAGCAAATATTTGGCAAATATCAAAACCCGTTAGACTACCCAATCACTGAAAAAGAGCTACTAGATAAAATACAAGTCCTACCAACAAAAAAGGCAAGTGGTCCAGACAGTATCCTTAATGAAATGATTAAAAACATAAATCACAAATTCCAGTCGGCTATTATGAAACTGTTCAATTTGGTTCTGAGTGTTGGTCATTTTCCTGACATATGGAATAAAGGATTAATAACGCCCATATTCAAAAGTGGAGACAAATCAGACCCTAATAATTACAGAGGCATCTGTGTGAGCAGTAATCTGGGAAAACTGTTCTGCAGCATTATCAACACCAGACTCATAGGCTTCCTTACAGAGCACAATGTCCTCAGCAAAAGTCAGATTGGGTTTCTGCCAAATTACAGAACCTCAGACCATATCTTCACCCTTCAGACTCTGATTGACAAATACGTCAATCAAAACAAAAACAAAATATTTGCTTGCTTTGTAGATTTTCAAAAAGCGTTTGATTCAATTTGGCATGAAGGTCTGCTGGCTAAACTTCTAGAATCAGGTATTGGTGGTAAAACATACAACGTTATAAAAACAATGTATTCCAACAATCAGTGCGCAATTAAAATTGGAAATAAGCGAACAGAATTCTTCACTCAGGGACGGGGTGTGAGACAGGGCTGTCCACTGTCACCGACCCTCTTCAATATTTACATCAATCAATTGGCAATGCTCCTAGAGCAAGCAGATACGCCGGGTCTCCAGTGTAAAGTTCCTGCTGTTTGCAGATGATCTGGTGCTGCTGTCGCCAACACAAGAGGGTCTACAGCAGCAGCTGGATATCCTGCACAGCTTCTGTCAGACCTGGGCCCTGACCGTTAACCCAAAGAAAACCAAAACCCTAATATTCCAGAAAAAACCCAGAGGTCAGGGAAAGAAACATACTTTCACCCTTGGTATGACAAAAGTTGAACCTGCCACAAGCTACACATACCTTGGGTTGAAGATAAGTGCTAATGGAAAACTAAATCTGGCTGTGAATGAACTGAAAGAGAAAGCGAGAAGGGCCTTTTACGCCATTAAAAATTTCCAGTCAGTGATTGAACCGATAGTGCTATATGGGAGTGAAGTGTGGGGTCCTCTCCTCAGTCATGAGTTTAATAAGTGGGATAAGAATCCAGTTGAAAGCCTACATGCAGAGTTCTGTAGGAGCATCCTCAGGGTACAGAGGAACACACCCAACAATGCATGCAGGGCAGAATTAGGACAGTATCCTCTACTCATGCGCATTGAGAAACGAGCCGTCAAATTTTGGAAACACATTAAAATGAGTGACCCCAACTCTTATCATTTTAAAGCCCTCAAAAACCAAGAAATGGACATTGAAAAAAGCCCTCTGATTCAGATGGTCCTGAAGCTCCAAACACAACCCAACACAACGAATCTGACTAACAGCAGGCAGCATCAGGACACAGACATGCTCATCCACAGAATAAAGCCCAATCAAATGATAAACGCACGCAAAGAAGATTATCTGATTTACTGGAGTGAAGCAGCAGGAAAACAGAGTAAACTTCAGTGTTATTTAGACCTAAACAGAGATTATACCACGGCAGCATATCTGAGTGCAGTAAAGGACAGTAAATTAAGAACAACAATGACCAAATACAGACTGAGTGCTCACAGTCTGACTGTAGAGACGGGCCGATACAGGCAGAACTGGCAACCCAGAGAGAGCCGAATCTGCCCACACTGTGCCCTGGCAGAGGTGGAGACGGAGGAACATTTCCTCACCCGCTGCACAAACTATGAGCACATCCGAGAATCATTCTATCCCAAACTACTGAGCATTTACCCACAATTCACAGAGCTAGACAATAAAACACAGCTTCAGTATTTACTGGGAGAAAAAACTGACTGTATTCTTCTAGCGGCACAATACATTAATGCCTGTCACAAAAAGAGAGAAGAGACCAATAAAAACATCAGTGATGCGCTTGCAAAAACACAAACACACATCTAAATGATTATAATTGAATCATTGTAAATATCCTGATTATTACTGTTTTATATTTTTAATACTGTTTTATCCTACAATGTTTTCTGATCTACTATTACTTTTATTGATATAAATGAATAATATTATATATATGAATGATATGATATATTGAATAATAATATGATATATATGAATGATATGATATATTGAATAATAATATGATATATATGAATGATATGATATATTGAATAATAATATGATATATTGAATAATAATATGATATATATGAATGATATGACATATTAAATAATAATATGATATACTGAATAATAATATGATATATTGAATAATAATATGAAATATTGGATAATAATGTGTATATATCTTTAATTTGTTTTTTTTCTTTTTCTTCGATTATTTACTGTGTTTTTTATTATTATTACATATGCATGTTCTTTTATTTTTATGTAAACTTTATAACTGCTTTGGCAATACATTTGTAATAATTGTCATGCCAATAAAGCAACTATTGAATTGAATTGAATTGAGAGAGAGAGAGAGAGAGAGAGAGAGAGAGCATCTGCAATTGTGCTGTATGTGTGTGTTTGTGTGAATGAGAAACAGCTGGGTGTTTTTTGGGAGGAATATTTAATCGCTATACATTTTACATTCCTCCTTGGCCCAATATGTACCTGCCATGTGTATAAAAACAATGCTGACATGATATATGAAACACAATCAGTAGTTGGCAAATATATCGGGTGGATTTGTTTGTATATTATATACTTTTGACATTGAAAGTGTCAGTGCCTCACCAGCCACAAACCTCACCGCACATCACTGCTTCAACAGTTTCTTTATATGAGAGTAATTAACTAACAGAAATCAGGAAAGTCCGAGCAAGAAACAACTGCCACAAATGACCAGATTAAACTAGTACTCCATATATATAGTGATGTTTACTTAGAATGGAATGACATTGTGCTGTTTAAACCTTCATTAAAACACTTAATCAATCGGTTTATATCTGTTTAAACGCTTTTAAACAAACCTTTTTCCAGTTGAATCACAGCAAAGTTGATCACAGAGCAGGAGCGGCGCAGCCTTATGACGTCACAACGCCACGCCAAAATAAAAGTTAACTTTTTTGCCACCTACTGCAGCAATCATGACTTATTGATGAATTTCTCCCTCGTTTTCCACTTTACCTCTGTATGGGCGTCTGCAGACTTGGATCCAGGCAGTTTTACGACCCAGACAGTTTTACGCCCCTTTAGTTCCTGATGCGTCCAATAGGGGGATGAAATGTAATACATGGCCAAATAATACATTTAAAGTCAACGCTTCTATATTACTAAATGCCCTATTTATAAATATACTTAATTTTTTTAGCTGAATATAAAAGCAAAGTTAATGTATCAGAAAATGAGTTTAAATATACAAACTGATACACTCACCACACTTTTTCAGATATATTAAAGCCCAATTGTGAATTAATTTGGATTCAAGTAGAAAAAATAAAAACACACATAGTTGGATAGAGTAACGATTAACTGTAGCCTAGTTATACGTTTTCATATAGAGATGTGCTTTTTGTTGTATTGATTATAAATAAAGTTGCATTCTGAAAACTGCATAATTATAACTAGAATAAGCAGTTTAATATGGATTAATCATATTTGATAAGAATGCAGTTGATAAAGTTATTTATAAATACTTTGCAAAAATGCTTTTCTCATTCAACAGTTTTTGTCTTGTTCCTATTCCAGATATCTAATCCTTAAACAGTCTGGTGTGAAAAATGACAAGCAAAAAAATCATTTTATGTCATTTGATATATTATCTGGATCTAAGTAAAAAATAAATAAATAAAATATTTGATTTATGATTTTATGAGTTGTATCTCCCAGGAAACATTGACAGTTTAGGGTATAACAAAAAGACCAAGTCATTATTATTTATTTTTTTGTTATTTGCAGCTACAACTTGTGATTCTGACTTCCCCCTGTTATTCTAAAACATGCCAAACATATTTAATTACTTTCTTTGTAACAAATTATGTTACTATAAAAAATCTTAAACAATAAGCTCTAAACATTCAACAAACCCAGTCTCACGGCAGTTCGTGAGATATTCAAGAAATTTAGTCTATTAATTCGTATTGATGGACTCAAATTTCCCTCTTTTTTGTGTTACCCTGCACAAATTTCCATTCAATGTATTTCATTAGGAAATCATTTTTGTGTGTCCACCACGATTTATTTTGACACAAGGTGCCCGATGCTGCGCTTCTTAAAAATGTGTTTTATTAAATATTATTTTTGCCACGGGGACCAGACGCTGTATTTTTTTTATTCTTTTTTTTTTTGCCATAGAAGAGCAGACGCTGTGTTGTATTGTTTATTTATTTTAATTTAGTGCTTTATTCAAGCACTATTATAATATATATTAAAATCAGGTGATTTTAGCTGTTTTTATTGCTTTTTGCCGGTAATTTGGTTTGTTTCAGATCTACAAAGGCCTACAAAGATGTAGAAAAGGAAAAGAAGAGGTCATAATTACCAGGACTAATGTGTTTTAGACATGCAGTCATCATAAAGTGGATTAAAAAAGTTTTTCAAAATTGTCTTAAGATTGGATTAAATGTTTTGTATATTGTTGTGTAAAGTGGAAAACTAGGGGGACATTTATCAATAAGTCATGACCGCAACAGTAAGTGGCAAAAAATGCGAAACAAAAAAGACTTTTATTTTGGCGTGGCGATGTGACGTCATACTGCTGGGCCGCTCCTGCGCTGCGATTCAACTGGAGAAAGGTTTGTTTTAAAGCGTTTACACAGATATAAACAGATTAACTAAAGTTTCAGGTTTTTCATTCGATGTTAAATTATGTACCTGCTGTTGACAATATTATTTTAACCCTTTATACAACATAGTACTATTTTACTCTCAGTAATGAAGGCTATTGTTTGAATAAAGTAACAGAAATGTGTGTAATAAGTGTTTTAATGAAGGTTTAATTCATTAAATAGCATAACGTCATTCCATTCTAAGTAAGCATCACTATATATAAGAAATGGAGTACTAGTTTTAATCAGGTCATTTGTGGCAGTTGTTTCTTGCTCAGACTTACCTGATTTCTTCTTGTTAATTTCTCTTATATAAAGAAACTGTTGATCAAGTGTTGAAGAGAAGTTATTTTGTTTTTGTTCATTGTTTTATTTATTTTAAACAGAACATTTTTATTGTTTTGTTCATTTTAAACAGGATAAAGTGTCCAAACGCAGAGAAAAACTCCTGCTGAAGCGACTGATCTCCACACTGTTATAAAGATGGCGTTTATTAAAGAGGAGAGTGAAGATGTGAAGATTGAAGAAACATTCAGAGTCAAACATGAAGATCCGCAGGAACAAACAGGTTGATTTTCCATCTCAAAGACCAACTCAGTCATTTGATCCTCATTCAGATATATTTCAATAATAAGAATACTAAATTAAATCCATCTTGCAGCCCTGAGTGTGCTGCCTAGTTCTCCTAAACGCACATCAGCACTCATTGAAAGACAGGAATGAGTTTCTTTCATTACTTGTTCTCATGTCTTTTGTCATTCTTTTTATGTATTATTAGTCTCCCGTTTTCTCTATCATTCTAAGGTTATTGCTTTTCTTGTTCTCCTACTGTTTGTAAAGCGTTCTTGAGCACTGGGACTATATAAAATAAATAAAAATAATAAATTTAAAAAAAGTTTAACTGAGCTGATGATATTTGACCTACAGTATTCTCCTAGAAGATATCTGCTATTACAGTGATAGTGTTGGCTTAGTACTTTCCATCTGCATACGTCACGTTCATCACAATTCCACTTTTTTTCATCAACTTCTTTATGGGTTTAAACTTGTTTCTAGTAGTTGTTACTAGTTCTCACAGATAGTATCTGAGTTAGAATTACATCATTATTATAATAACTAATTACCAGGGCTATATTATGTTTAAATGGGGTTTCTGTGGGGTCTTAAAAAGTTTTAAATTTACTGAAATATTGTGTTGTAGGTCTTAAATATTGTTTAAACAAGTCTTCATTTTCCTTTGTTCATGTTTTGCTCCCCAATCTGGCCAAAACCCATTCAATCACCAACAATCATCTCAATAAAACTTTAAACTTTTTATTCAATTTTTTTAAAATTCATTTTAACTCTAAAGTAACGGTTTAATTATTTTCCCTTACAATAACATTTGTTTAAACGTCGACCTGAACAGATTGTTGTGCATAGATTTAGTTTATTATAGTTTTTAAAACATTTGTTAATTTGTTTATTTTAAAGAAAGTTTATGTTGGAAAAAGTGTATGGATACAATTAAAGCTTGCTTGTGTTTACACAATATTTAAAATCTTTTGCTAAGAAATATATTAAGTATTGTATTTTTTATTATAATTTATTATTGTATTATTAAATGTATTAATTTATAAAAAAAAAAATTATAGTGGAATTTTTAATCAATTCCATGCAGGTTCAATAAAAAAGGTCAGGAGAGGTTTTTCTTCAATGTCAAACATCGTAACAGTTTATTGTATACAAATGAATAATTCAATTATTCTGTTATCCTCAATGTAATGCAAAATGTACATTCAGGAGGTGTGCAACAGTTCTCATGTTCTGACTCCATCTTTTAGGCAGCTGATATTAACAGGTGGAGTTTAGTGAAATTCGTCACTTGTCAATCATACTTTAGTCCTCCATTGGCCGCACCCAACCATACGTCCTCCTTTTGTACGAATTGTCTGCATAACATTAAAAGCCTAAGCCTTTCTCA
>CAIGQQ010023721.1:0-13530 GCA_903798035.1 Danio albolineatus
AGCTGTTTCCTTTCCTTTCTGCAGTGTTTGTGGGCGGGCCCGGGGGTTTCTGTTTTACCAAGTCTGGGCACAAAAAAGTGAACGGGGCTTGAGTTCTGTATTGACGTCACGCCAACACGGCTAAAGACTCGTTATGACGGCAATTTATTTGAAGCATATATGAGTTGACCCTTGTATAAATGAATCAATAGTGTATAACAGCGCACTTTCAGATTTAAGCCATAGCTGGTGTTGAAAAGATTTAGGAAGTTAATAGTAGCTTATGATTGATTGACAGCTATACTTTAGTCCCGCCCCCAGAGACTGACGTGATGTGTGTTTCGCTTGAGAGCTACAGAGGACTCGTGAGAGTTATGCGAGTCGCCAGATGTTTCGCAGCCAAGCTTACGAGTGTGTGTAACTTCTAAGTTTATTTCCCACTTAAGTGTTTATTGACCTGCCAGGCTTGTATTGCTGTTTAGAGTTTGCCGGTCGGACGTGTTTTAGGTCACATTGCATGCGCATTTAGTTAATGCTAGCAAAGGAATGTTTAGCATTCATGCATGAGGCGCCGACGCCTGTGGTATTAGCGAGTTCATGATAACTAAGTATAATATATGTTTGAGTTTTACAGCGTATATACTGTATCTGCATTGTATAATTGCTGTTTAAACCATATCTGTGAAATTTGCAATTATTTTGAGGCGATTACACATGCTTAAATGGGGGCAGTAATTATGTAAACATTTATTTTGCAACCTGTTCTGTTCCATTCGAATATTTCACCTGTGATTTGAAGTTGATTTATCATGTCATTGTAAACTGATTATTTATATCTGTTTGTGTTTATTGTAGAAACCACACACACCCATATGCATATGCAAATTGACTCCTGGATTATGTGCATTCTTACAGATGCCCTGTATTGATCCCAATCAAGTCTGAAATAGTGAATACAGTTCATAACCCTATCAAACAGCTGGATTTTTCACTTCACTTAGAGCTGTGTTACACACTGCATGGATGGTCATTTTCAAAAACCCATAATAGGGGCTCTTTAACTGTTTTAGAAATAACTGTACATCTCAGAAAAAAAGAAAAAAAAAAACACAGGACTATAACATACAGTACATCCCTTAAAGCAATCCCTGCCGATGCAGATGCAGTTTAATATCTGTTTTTCTCTCTGATTCTCTTGGTCTGAGAGCGAATAACCATCTGTCTCCAGCACAGCTCTTCATGATCAGTCCCAGGAGCCGAGAGCGGTCAGACCCGTCCCATCATCCTCTCCATGGCTACAGACCCAGGGTCCACATTTAATGAGATCCAGCCTCAGTGGAGAAAAGGCCCACATGTCACAAATAATCCCATCTGAAGAGCACAGTGTGAGGAGAGGCGAAAAAGCCACATCTCCAAATATGTGCTTCTGCCACTGGTTCACTGTCATCATCGCTCACACACACACACACACACACACACAAACACACACACACACACACACACACACAGAGGCGGATTCTTAGCATAAAACAAACATTGGGTGTCTTTTTAAACGTGTCAGCAGAAAACACTCGCCTGCATGCCCTCGCTTCTACTTGTGTTTTTGAGCTTTTGGTGTTTGAGGAGCGTTGGTGTTAAGATGATAGGATGGGAGAAAGAAGCAATATTAGAATGGTGAAAGTGAATAGATAGTATGAGCCATCTTCTTATCAATGAAAATGGATGGGTGGATGGATAGATTAACTGAAGAATGAATGAGCAAGTGAATGACTGACTGAATAAATGAATGAATGAATGAATGAATGAATGAATGAATGAACAAACGACTGAATGGATGCATGAATAAACAAACAACTGAATGATTGAAAATATTGTACGACTGAATGAATGAATGAATGAATAAACAAATATCTGAATGAACAAATAGAATGAATGGATGGATGGATGGACTAATTAATAGATGGATGGATGGATGAACGAATGATTGACTGAATGAATTAATGAACGTAATGTATGAATGAATACTGTACTGTATGAATGAATGAATGAACAAACAACTGAATAAATAAATGAATAAATTAATTGAAGGAATGAATGGATGGATGAATGGATTAATGAATGAATGAATGAATGAATAAACAAATGACTGACTAAATGACTGAATGAGCGTACTGTATGACTGTTTGAATGCATGAATGAACAAATGACTGGATGCATGAATGAACAAATGACTGAATGAATGAACAAACTGTAGGACTGAATGAATGAACGAATGAACAACTGAAAAATGAATAGAATGAATGAAAGAATGGATGGATGGATGGACTAATGATAACATGGATGGATGAATGAATGGATGAATTAATTAATTAATGACTGACTGACTGACTGAATGAATAAATGAACAAATGACTGAATTAATGAATGAACATTGTACGACTGACTGAATGAATGAATGAACAAATAACTGAATGAATGAATGAACATACTGTACGACTGAATGAATGAATGAATAAATGAATAGACGACTGAATGAATAGAATGAATGAATGGATGGATCAATGGATAATGGATGGACTAATTAATGGATGTATGAATGAATGAACGAACAACTGAATGAATGAATGAATAACTGAATGAATGGATGAATAACTGAATGAATGGATGAATGAATAAATAGATGAATGAATGGATGGATGGATGGATGGATGGATGGATGAATCAATGAATGAATGAACATATTGTATGACTGAATTAATAAATGAATGAACAAATGACTGAATGAATGAGCAGATAAACGAACATATAAACATAAAAAAAAATGCATAGTCATTTTCTTTTTCCCCCTCATGAAGTTTATTTCTATATTTATTATTGTGTTTGTTCACTTGCTTGCATTAACGGTCCTGTAACAGAGCAGTAAAGTTTCTCTGACAAAAAAAGAAAGAAAAAAGAGCCCAAAGTTGAATGAAATCCCCAGGCAACTCTCAAGCTGAAACTCTTTCCTCAAAAGTCCTAGTAATAAACAGAGCTTTGCTGTACATAAAACACTTCATCTGTGGTAAATTACGACAAAGACTACACAATTACCACTACAGTAAAACATCCGATCCTGTTCTCGGTGCAGATAACAAGGTCAAGCAGGCCTCCTGATGCTTTTAAAGCCAGCAGGAGGCATATATTAAAATGGAGTGTTTTTCCAAAAGCAGACAATATATTCTCCTACGTGACGAGCAATAAAACACGCCATCTGTCACGGGTGCCGTCCATGATAAACCAATGCACTTCTGCTGTTGCGTTTAGGCAAATGAATGGTTGTGTGTGTGCATGTGTATCTCCTCCATCGGCCACATGGGCTTTATTTGTTGATGCGAGGAGTCAGACATGCGTGGCGCTGCCTGGACGTACGTAAATGGAAAATTTGGAGCTCAGCGCGTGTTTTCGGCTGAATTACAATGCGATGCTTCCCATCTCTCCACTTTTTTTCTCTCTCTCTGTCTCCACTCTTATTTCGCTCATAATGATGATGGATTGGATACCAGTACAGAACAATAGCCATGGTATTTGACACTGTCTGTACTCCATTTTCACCGGAATGTGGCTGGAAGTCCTTGTTTTTTGGTTGCTGTGTTGCTGATGTCTCTCTTGCAGATGGGATAATGGCTTTAAAGGGATAGCATTCATATTTATCAGCGGTCGCCACAGCGGAATGAACCACCAACTGTTCCAGCATATGTTTTATTCAAAGGATACCCTTCAGCCAGTATTGTGAGGCATCCATACACACTCATTCTCACACACACTCATACACTACGGCCAATTTAGTTCATTTAATTTACCTATAGTGCATGTGTTTGGACTCCGGAGCACCCAGAGGAAACCCACGCCAACATGGGGAGAACATGCAAACTCCACACAGAAATGCCAACTGATCCAGCCGGGTCTTAAACCAGTGACCTTCTTGCTGTGAGATGCAAACCACTGAGCCACCATGCCGCCTAAAGGGATAGCATACATCAGCATACATTTCATTAACATCTATTGTAAACGGCATGATAGATTGACATTAGCAGCCTACAAAAACTGCTGTGTTCCACACAACCAATTTGTGTCGAGCCAACATAAAGAAATTAAGTTGGCCTATTAGATTTGACAAATTTAAGTGGATTGAAAGTAAAACAATTAAGTTGTCCCGAAATAAAACTCAATAATTTTGTTGTTTCAGCTCATTTTAAATAAGTAGTTTGAGCAAACATAATAATTTGAGTGCAGGACAACACAACTTGTCATAAATCTGTCATAAACATAATAGGCGTGAAGCCATTATTATTATTATGTCAAGAATTTTTTTGTATAAAAGTATGTTACTTTAAAGAGTATGGATGTTTCCCAGTGATGGGATGCAGCTGGAAGGGCGTTCACTGCATAAAACATGTGCTGGATAAGTTGGCGGTTCATTCCGCTGTGGCAACCCCAGATTAATAAATGTTAATAAAAAGTGACTAAGCTGAAAAGATAATGAATGAATGAGTATGGGAATTTTTTGGTCATGAGCTTTGGTTCATTATATGGCTTTTTCATCCACACCTGCTTATGGTTTTGTGTTTGTCTTTGTAACAAAGTTAAGTTGTGTTGCTGTTGTGTAACAAACAGTAATAATAAAAATTAAATACGGTAATTTATTGTAATATTTAGAAATCTGCTTTATGTTCCTTTCGTATTTTTAATGGTTAAATCCTGCTAATCTCTGTTTTTCTTTCTTTCTTTCTTTCTTTCTTTCTTTCTTTCTTTCTTTCTTTCTTTCTTTCAATTTATTACAATTTATTATTTATAATATTATTTCGTCCAATTTATTGATTTTTGTTGAATTAAATTTAACTGCACTGTGCATGGATTATAATTTAGTTGTTTGTTTTGTTTTTATAATTAACAACAAAATGTATTTCGATAAATGAATGAACAAACGAATGAATGAATTGATGAATGAACGAACGTTAGTACCTCGGTGTGTGACATAAAAAGAGAAATACAATAATTTATTGTAAAATCTAGAAAATTCCTGGACGCTCCTACCATATTTCTAACGGATACATTTCGGCAACCACAGGTTTTTTTTTTATTTTTATTTTTTTACATAAATTGTACAGATCTATTACTGTTTGGATAAATGTAAACTACTTTAGTTGAAATATTATTAAGTTATTAATAAGGTATTCTGGAAAATAAATTTGTTTACAATAAATATGGTTACTTCTCTGAACAGATTTATACAGAACTGATCAATTTATGTATGTTCTTTCTTTCTTTCTTTCTTTCTTTCTTTCTTTCTTTCTTTCTTTCTTTTAATTTATTGCAATTTATTATTTATAATTTTATTTAATCCAGTTTATTGATTTTATGTTGAATTTTATTTATTTGAATTGTCCATGGATTACACCTTTATGTTGTTTGTTTTGTTTTATATTTAAAAAGAAAAAAGTATTTCAATCCATTTGAATGAATTGATGAATTAACGAACAAATTAATGAATGAACGAACATCAGTACATTGGTGTGTGACAAAAAACCCCAAAACAAATAAATATAATAATTTATTGTAAAATATAGAAATTCACTTTGTTCCTACCATCCAACATTTTTTGTTAGCTGCTTTTTTTTCTTTTTTTTTTTTTTTTTAACCATATCTATTACTGTTTTGATAAATGTAAACAGGCGGCACGGTGGCTCAGTGGTTTGTCCCAGCTTGACCAGTTGACATTTCTATGTGGAGTTTGCATGTTCTCCCCATGTTGGTGTGGGTTTCCTCCGGGTGCTCTGGTTTCCCCCATATGCGTTATAGGTGCATTGGATTAACTAAATTGGCTGTATTGTATGAGTATACGCGTGAATGCAAGAGTGTATGGGTGTTACCCAGCAGCTGAAAGGGCATATGCTGCATAAAACATATGGCGGAATAGTAGGCGGTTCATTCCGCTGTGGCGACCCTTGATAAATAAGGAATTTATCAGGAATGAATATATGTAAACTACTTTGGTTGAAAAATAGTTATTCTGTAAAATAAATGTGTATACAATAAATATGATTGCTTCTCTAAATTGATTTATAAAGAATTGATTTATGTACAGTATTTTAGCCAAATATATTAAAAGTAACGTGAACTAAACATTAAAACAATCCCTTACTTTGTAACCCAACACTGATTGTTAATAATGTTCACAGTATTCATAAAACCTCATCTCTCTATCATTTATCTCATGATAGACTTAAACCTAAAGTCTATCATCAGGAGCCACAGATATTCATTTTGTTCACTCTAGATAGTTTATTGGCTCTCAAATCACTGACTTGCATTTTATTATTCACCGCACATAGCTAATGCACTTGGCCCAAATGTGGCCTTATTATGGCACTGCTGGAGTGTTGCCGGCACTGGCATGCATAATGTCAGCCGAATGTGGGCCATGCATGGCAATCATTGCAATGCATGCATGACGGCAATCTACATTTGGGCCAGTTGTTGATGGGTGGTGTGTGGCCCAGATCAGTGTAGCGATTGTTCACATTGTTTAGGTAACATCAGGCTGGGTTATGGCTCAGTTTTTAGGGTGTGTAGTTAAAGTATAAACATATATTGGAGAATCAGTACCAATAATAAACCTGTTTTGGCCAAGTTCAGGGCCAGTTAAGGGTGATAAATTAGCTGAGATTCAGGCTGGTTATGGCCCATGTGTGGCCCTTGTCTTTAAACAAGTTATGGGCCACTTCAGGACTGTCATTCTTTGCGGCACTTGGGCCAAGGGATCAATTATTGTGTGGCCAGGAGCTGGGCCAGAAAACATTTGCTATGTGGGGAACAGAGAATCAGTACTAATAATAAACCTGTTTTGGCCCAATTCAGGGCCAGTTAAGGGTGTTAAATTGGCTGAGATTCAGGCCGGTTATGGCCCAAGTGTGGCCCTTGCCTTTAATCTAGTTAAGGGCCACTTTAGGACCATCATTCTTTGCTGTACTTGGGCCGAGGAAAAAGTTATTGTGTGGCCCGGAGCTGGGCCATAAAACATTTGCTATGTGGGGTGGCCTTACTGTGGCACTGCTGGCATGTTGCCGGCACTGGCATGCATAATGTCAGCCGAATGTGGGCCATGCATGGCAATGATGGCACTGCATGCATGACGGCAAACTACATTTGGGCCAGTTGTTGATGGGTGGTGTGTGGCCCAGATCAGTGTAGTGATTGTTCACATTGTCTAGGTAACATCAGGCTGGGTTATGGCTCAGTTTTTAGGGTTTCTAGTTAAAGTATAAACATATATTTGAGAATCGGTACCAATAATAAACCTGTTTTGGCCCAGTTCAGGGCCAGTTACGGGTGTTAAATTGGATGAGATTCAGGCCGGTTATGGCCCATGTGTGGCCCTTGTCTTTAAACTAATTATGGGCCACTTCAGGACCATCATTCTTTGCGGTACTTGGGCCAAGGGAAAACTTACTGTGTTGCTCAAAGCTGGGCCATAAAACATTTGCCATGTGGGTAACTGAGAATCAGTACTAATAATAAACCTGTTTTGGCCCAGTTCAGGGCCAGTTAAGGGTGTTAAATTAGCTGAGATTCAGACCGGTTATGGCCCATGTGTTGCCCTTGTCTTTAAACTAGTTATGGCCCACTTCAGGACCGTTATTCTTTGCGGTACTTGGGCCAAGGAAAAACTTACTGTGTCGCTTGGAGCTGGGCCATAAAACATTTGCCATGTGGGTAACTGAGAATCAGTACCAATATTAAACCTGTTTTGGCCCAGTTCAGGGCCAGTTAAGGGTGTTAAATTGGCAGAGATTCAGGCCGGTTATGGCCCATGTGTGGCCCTTGTCTTTAAACAAGTTATGGGCCACTTCAGGACCGTCATTCTTTGCAGTACTTGGGCCAAGGGAAAATTTATTGTGTGGCCCAGAGCTGGGCCAGAAAACATTTGCTATGTGGGACCAAGGATCACAGATTCAGCTTCCAAAAATCATCTTTATTGTTCTACAAGAGAGAAGAGTCACCTACATCTTGAATGACCCGAGGGAGAGCAATTTACAGAGATTTTATTTTTTGGGAGTTGAACTTTCCCTTTTAAAGGTCTCTGTGTTTGTAGTTCAAAGATATTTTTGAGTGTCCTAAAGGGAAAGAGGTGAAATAAAGCAATAAAACTCTGCACTATCTGCTTAACTAATAACAGCCAACATCTATTAAACTAGTAGCAGTGACGGTCCCTGCTTCAGACCTCTGATGATATATATTTTCATACAACAGAGTGAATAACAGATGATAAAGCTGATGAAAACTGACAGCTGGAGGCCTGAAGGCCGGACTCGGCTTTATTGAGGATGAATTTGGCACATGACATATTTAGTTTTCAGTTCTGCCTTGTAACTGCGAGTCATATTTCCAAATCAAAATGAGAATAAAGAAACCTTGATTACTTTGCATAGCTTCACCCTGAGGTCTATCACTATAAAAAAAAACAATAAAAAAATAGTTCATAAAAGCATTCAACATGTAAAATAAATAAATTATAATAATAATAGTTCTCACATTAATAAAATGATACCAATTAGCAATTAATAAAAACTCTAACGGCCAGTCAGAATCAATCCCGTTTTTAAGTACTTCAGCATGTTAAGATACTGGGCTCTATTTTAACGATCTTATAACGGTGCAAACGAAGAGCAAACGCAATATGAGTGTATGCGAATCCACTTTTGCTATTTTAAGGACGGAGTCTGGTGAATAGTCTAAGGCCCTGTTTACACTGCAAGTTAAATGTGATCCAATTTAGATTTTTTTTTGCTCATATATGACATAGATAAGAACGTGTAAACGGACAGGCAAAACAGATTCAGAATCAGATATAGGCAGCAAATCGGAATTAGGCATCAAGACCTGAGAGTGCAAACAGGGTTGTGCTTATTCTCTTAATGAGTTCTGGGTGTGTTTTGAGCATAACGTGCATTAACAAGAGATAAATCGACTCCGATGCTTCAGTAGTGAGAAAATATTTAAACAGAGCATCTGCAGCGCGAGGATAAAGAACGAGCCTCCTCCATTCAGCCTCTTTACTTTCTCTTTAGTTTACTTTTACTCTTTACTCCTTTACTTTCGTGGAGTACGAAAACGGTGGAAACTCACTCCACCGAAGACATCCATTAGCTTACATATTTAGTTTGTTAAGAGTAAAGATTTGTTTCAAAACTATTTCTAAATTCAGCTCTTATTTCTAGCAAACGAATAAATGAACAATAATAATGAAGTGTGGTCAAACAACTGAGTTATATCCAAACACACATCCTATGCCCCATATGGTCATGCAGACGCCTCCAAAACCTGATAGGTGGACAAATCTAAATTTGTTTTTATTAAAACAAATATAAATATTCATTCATTCATTCATTTTCTTCCGCTTTTCCGGGACCGGGTCGCAGGGGCAGCAGTCTTAGGAGAGAACCCCAGACTTCCCTCTCCCCTGACACTTCCTCCAGCTCCTCCGGGGGGATCCCGAGGCGTTCCCAGGCCAGCCGAGAGACATAGTCCCTCCAGCGTGTCCTGGGTCTTCCCCGAGGCCTCCTCCCGGTGGGACATGCCTGGAACACCTCCCTAGGTAGGCGTCCAGGAGGCATCCGAAACAGATGCCCGAGCCACCTCAACTGACTTTTCTCGATGTGGAGGAGCAGCGGCTCTACTCCGAGCTCCTCCCGGGTGACAGAGCTCCTCACCCTATCCCTAAGGGTGCGCCCTGCCACCCTGCGAAGGAAACTCATTTCGGCCGCTTGTATCCGAGATCTTGTTCTTTCGGTCATGACCCAGAGCTCATGACCATAGGTGAGAGTAGGAACGTAGATTGACTGGTAAATCGAAAGCTTTGCCTTTCGGCTCAGCTCCCTCTTTACCACAACGGACCGGTACATCGACCGCATTACTGCTGCCGCTGCACCAATCCGCCTGTCAATCTCACGTTCCATCCTTCCCTCACTCGTGAACAAAACCCCAAGATACTTGAACTCCTCCACCTGGGGTAAGGACTTTTCTCCAACCTGGAGATGGCAGGCCACCTTTTTCCGGTGGAGCACCATGGCCTCGGACTTGGAGGTGCTGATTCTCATCCCAGCCGCGTCACACTCGGCAGCAAACCGCCCCAGTGCATGCTGAAGGTCCATGTTCGATGAAGCCAACAGAACAACATCGTCTGCGAATAACAGAGATGAAATCCTGTGGTCCCCGAACCGGACCCCCTCCAGCCCAAGGCTGCGCCTTGAAATTCTGTCCATAAAAATTATGAACAGAATTGGTGACAAGGGGCAGCCCTGCCGGAGTCCAACATGCACTGGAAACAAGTCTGACTTATTGCCGGCAATGCGAACCAGACTCCTACTTTGTTCATACAGGGACGAGACGGCCCTTAACAGAGCGCCTCTGACCCCATACTCCCAGAGCACCCTCCACAGAATGCCACGAGGGACACGGTCGAATGCCTTCTCCAAGTCCACAAAACTCATGTGGACTGGTTGGGCATACTCCCACGAACCCTCAAACACCCTGGTGAGGGTATAAAGCTGGTCCAGTGTACCACGGCCCGGACGAAAACCGCATTGTTCCTCCTGAATCCTAGGTTCAACCATCGGACGGATCCTCCTCTCCAGTACCCTGGCATAGACTTTCCCCGGGAGGCTGAGGAGTGTGATCCCCCTTTAGTTGGAGCACACCCTCCGGTCCCCCTTCTTAAAAATGGGAACCACCACCCCAGTTGCCCAGTCCAGAGGTACTGTCCCCCACCGCCATGCGATATTGTAGAGACGTGTCAGCCAAGACAGCCCTACAACATCCAGAGACCTAAGATACACAGGGTGAATCTCATCCACCCCTGCTGCTTTGCCACTGCGGAGCTTGCAAACTACCTCAGTGACCTCAGCTTGGGTAATGGGTGAGTCCAACCCTGCATCCCCAGTCTCTGCTTCCTCAATGAAAGACATGCCGGTGGGGTTAAGGAGATCCTCAAAGTATTCCTTCCACCGTCCGACCACATCCCCAGTCGAGGTCAACAGCTCCCCACTTCCACTGAAAACAGTGTCAATGTGGAGCTGCTTTCCCCTCCTGAGGCATCGGACGGTTTGCCAGAATCTCTTTGGGGCCGACCGATAGTCTTCCTCCATGGTCTCCCCGAACTCTTCCCAGGCCCGAGTTTTTGCTTCCGCAACCGCCCGGGCTGCAGCACGCTTGGCCTGCCGATACCAATCTGCTGCCTCGGGAGTCCTGCAAGCCAACCAAGACCTGTAAGACTCCTTCTTCAGCTTGACGGCATCCCTTACTTCCGGTGTCCACCACCGGGTTCGTGGATTGCCGCCCCGACTGGCACCACAGACCTTACGGCCACAGCTCCTCACGGCCGCGTTAACAATTGAGTCAGAGAACATGGACCACTCAGTCTCCATGTCTCCAGCCTCCCTCGGGATCTGGTCAAAGCTCTTCCGGAGGTGAGAGTTGAAAATCCCTCTGGCCTGAGGTTCAGCCAGACGTTCCCAGAGGACCCTCACAATACGCTTGGGCCTACCAGGTCTGTCCAGCCTTCCCCCCTGCCAGCGGATCCAACTCACCACCAGGTGGTGATCAGTTGACAGCTCTGCCCCTCTCTTTACCCGAGTGTCCAAGACATACGGTCGGAGATCAGATGATACAACCACAAAGTCGATCATTGACCTCCGCCCTAGGGTGTCCTGGTGCCATGTGCACTGGTGGACACCCTTATGCTTGAACATGGTGTTCGTTATGGACAAACTGTGATTAGCACAGAAGTCCAATAACAAACACCACTCGGATTCAGATCAGGGAGGCCGTTCCTCCCAATCACGCCTCTCCAGGTGTCACTGTCATTACCCACGTGGGCATTGAAGTCCCCCAGTAGAACAATGGAGTCCTTAGTCTGAGCACCTTCCAGCACCCCTCCCAAGGACTCCAAGAAGGCCGGGTACTCTGCACTGGTGTTTGGCCCGTAGGCACAAACCACAGTGAGAGACCTATCCCAGACCCGAAGGCGCAGGGAGACGACCCTCTCGTTCACCGGGGAAAACTCCAACACAAGGCGGCTAAGTTGGGGAGCTATAAGCAAGCCCACACCAGCTCGCCGCCTCTCACCGTGAGCAACTCCAGAGTAGAAGAAAGTCCAGCCCTTCTCAAGAAGTTGAGTTCCAGAGCCCCAGCTATGTGTGGAGGTGAGCCCGACTATATCTAGTCGGTATCGTTCCACCTCCCGCACAAGCTCGGGCTCTTTCCCTCCCAGTGAGGTGACATTCCATGTCCCAAGAGCCAGTTTCTGTGCCTGACGATCGGGTTGTCGTGGTCCTAACCTTCGACCACCACCCGTTCCACAATGCACCGGCCCCTTACGGCTCCCCCCGCAGGTGGTGGGCCTGCGGGAGGATGGTCCCACGTCGCTCCTTCGGGCTGAGCCCGGCCGGGTTCTGTGGGAGAAAACCCGGCCACCAGGCGCTCGCATACGAGCCCCAACCCCAGGCCTGGCTCCAGGGTGGGGCCCCGGCTGCGCCATACCGGGCGACGTCGCGGTCCTTGATGTCATTCTAATCATAAGGGGGATTTTGAACCGTACTTAGTCTGACCTGTCACCTAAGACCTTTTTGCCTTGGGAGACCCTACCAGGGGCATTAGCCCCAGACAACATAGCTCTTAGGATCACTCAGGCACTCAAACCCCTCCACCACGATAAGGTGACGGTTCATGGAGGAGAAAATATAAATATGCATATTATAAATAATACTGCTAATAATAATTATACTAATGCAAATTGTCATAAATAAACTGATAAAATGAAGGCATGGAGGCAGTGGGGTTTATATTTATGTAATAATTTTTGTAACATTGTAATCCTTAATTTCATTTTAATATGTAAAGATAAGTGTGTATTGCTGTACATCCTGTGTGTATTAAGTAATGTGTATGCATTTGGACCTGCATACGTGCAGAACTAACAAGCGCAGTCTATTTCAGTTCCTCAAAATAGCAACCCGCCAACAATGCTCCTTAACACACCTCCTTTTTAGACCGGAACACCCATGAGTTCACAAAGGAGCACACATGGATTTGCTATTTAAACAACATTGCACAAACCTAGAAAATTGTGGTTGCACTGGTCTGAAAATAGCAACAAATCACACCATAAACATGTTTTGCGCCTTATTGCGCCGAATATAATACAGTATATGATACAGCCCATTGACTCCCTCACTGATTCGCTAACTGAATAACTCACTCACTGACTCACTCATTGACTGACTGGCTGACTCACTCGCTCACTCACTCTTTTTCACACTTTCACTATTTTTTTTATTATTTACTAAATTTATAATTGTGATTTTTTTTTTTTGCTATTTTATTTTGTAATTAATTGTATAGTTAATCATGTGAAATTAAACTAAACTAAACTAAACTAAACTAAACTAAACTAAACTAAACTAAACTAAACTAAACTAAACTAAACTAAACTAAACTAAACTAAACTAAACTAAA
>CAIGQQ010023726.1:0-12045 GCA_903798035.1 Danio albolineatus
TATATATATATATATATATACACTATTCTAATCTTATCATTCACACAACATAGTCCAGAAGCCTCTTAATGCATGTAGATCTGCACACACACAATTATACTTGTTAGCCACTTTATTAGGTATAGCTGTTCAGCAACTTGTCATGTCCATCAACTAAATATATGTCAGGAACTCAATGCAATCAGTCTTGGAGATGTAGTCAACACATCTGCTAATGTTCTTTCTTAGCATCAGAATGAGCAAGAAAGGTGATTTTCAAAACCGGGATTTTCAACCATCACTATCTCTGGAATTTACAAAGAATGAAAAAGAGAACATTTCCTGTGTGCAGCAGTTCTGTGGATAGAATTGCCATGTTGATGTCAGAGGTCAGAGGAAACTGACCAGACTGATTTGAGTCAAAAGTTACTCACATAACTGTCAGTTACTGAGGTTCGCAGAAGAACATCTCTGAATGCACAACACATCAGATAAGCAGCAGAAGAAAACATCGGACATTGCTCCTGCCAACTGAAAATGGAAAACCGAGGCTAGGATTTAGTCGAGATCAACAAAATTGGACAATATAACGTTGGAAAAACATTGTCTGGTCTGATGAGTCTTAATTTCAGCTGCAGTGTTCTAGTTTTAAAAAATAGACATAAATAGCTTGAAAACATGGAAAGATCTTGGCTTGATGGTGTAGGGTGATAGTGTGTGCAGTTATTCTTTTGACACACCCTGGCCTCATTACCATCAATAGACCTTTGACTATTGTTGTTGATGTCTTAACAACAACGTTGACCTTAGACACTGTAGTCATACATTGTGATTGTTACTTCCAGCAGGATAACGTACCATGTCACACAGCTCAGATAACCTCAGACTAGTTTTTTTTTTAACATGACACTAATGCCAGTAATGTCACACCGAATGATTTTAAGCCTTATTTGAAAGTTTGATTGGTCTGTGGTCAGGGAAAAATCAGTGAGTGATCAGCACTTGGCAGTACTTATTTGTAAACTAGCCAACCACTCATCAAAGAGGCTTGCTCACATGTAGCAGGCATGTTGCGGATGAAAATCCAATATCAATAGCATGCGAAAAATTCTGTTCCACATGGAGACCACATGGGGTCAGATGTAATTGCGAGCTACGGCCAATAAGAGGGCAAATTATCATGGGTTGATTAGAACACTCTCAACAGAAATGTCTGTGGTTGGCTGGAATGGTCATCGCTTCACTTGTTTCACCCTGAATATACACAAAAGCACATGAAAACTGAAAAAAAATCTGCAGCTGAATCATGCAGATATATGAGCAATCAATGCACTGATGGATCAGCTGATTGACGCAGGTCCAATCATTTTCTTGAAAGCTTTATCAGCTGTAAACTGCTACTACTAGCTGTCTGGCTGCATGTCAGTAATGTAGAGTAGGTCATCATCACACAAGCAGCCAATAGTGTTCTATTATTTCTGATGGCTGTGCCCTGAACATATCATTCACTGGGTTCAGACAGAGATGTTGACAGATTGTGTTGTGTGTGACCCTATATTGTTTATCATTTACACATTGTCTCACAGTGTGAACACTACAACGACATAAATACACAAAATCAAGTCATATAACCTGAACAGCACATCGATCTGCCGATGCTTAAAGTCATAAAGTGTGAATTAGGCATATGTTCACTACTCTCAAACTGCCATAGTAGTGAACAACCAAATAGACTATCTAATAGAACACCACTACACTTTGAATGTAGTGGAATTGGAGATTTGCATCAATAATATACAGTCGATAAAGCTGTAGCAACTGCATGATCCTGTCATATTAAAATGAAGCAAAATTCTAGGGGCTAGCAGAATGCCTTCCTAATTAAATGACCATTACGTTTAAATAAAACCCAATCTAAGTCTTGTTATAACCTTGCACAGATCACATGTGTGAATGTTTGCTAAACTTCTGTAACTACACCAGACCTCTGTGCTGGACCACCAGGAGGTTGGCATTTACATCAACATAGCTGCTTACTAATGACCACGAAAAAAAAAATAACCATGTGCTCTTAGCATAACCTATGGAGACTTCATTACTCAAACACTACATCACTTCAAAAGCAACACACATGAAGAGAACACACACAAGCACAATCTGTGCAGCCTGTTGATGCAGTGGCCTCTCATTAAACAATGCAGTGTGCGGTACTAGTTAGAGAAGCACCATTTCATCTCAGTAGAGAGATTTGCAGACATCATAGTCATAGTGGCAGAATCACAGGGGTCATAGGAGCCCCAAGGGGTACAAAACGAGGTGCCAGTAATGAGAAATCACTGGAAGAGCTGCAGCCAATCAGGCTGCGCCATTGAGCATGTCAAAAGCATTGAGTTATGATTGATTTCTCTCTCAACTAGGAAGAGTAGTAGAGGCATCTGAGAGAACAGGGGGGTGTGCATGTTATTCCTGCACTGGTAATCAAAAAACAGAGAAATACAGTCTCAAGGCTGATTGATTTTGATGTCTTTAATATCATTGATCTATGGCTCCCGTAAAACAGCTGATTTAATCCATAGATAAAGAGCTAAAAATTGACTGGATGAAATGCAGACACACCAGGGTGGAGCTACACATTTGGTTTACATTTCATCCCTATTTTTCTTCCACTTTATGAACAAACAAATACTACAGACATATAGACGCAGACACACTGTTTGTCCAAACATATCTTGGTTTTCAATTCAAAATTAAACCAAAATGTTGAGGACTTTTACTTGTCAAGTCTAAAAAAAGCAAAGATTTTGCACAGACAGATCAGAAATCAGAAATCATTTGACTCGACATGCTGCAGATAACCTCAGACTATGGTTGTCATAACACACCAAGTTGGGTCTGAATATGTCCATGCATTATGGGGATATCGCTTTATGTTCATGTCTATGTCTACGTTAGATTTGTTAGCAAGTTAAACTAAAATAATTTAACTAGTCAATTTGAATTTCATAACCTTTGGTCAGCATGGTCTGTAGATCATTTTATTCAGTTTTGGTGAAAATTGGACACACAGTCTAGGACAAGTTCGAACAAATAGGTTTTGCAAAACATTTGAAATAGCGAAAAAAAATTATGACGGGAAACGACGTTATAGTGCGCGGGCTAGAGCCATGGAATCAGATGAATAAAGAATTTTGATTGTAACCCATTTGGTTCAAAAGTTATAATGATAAACATAAGTAAAACTTTGGACAAGTGGTGGCGCTACAGAGTTTGAGCTAGAGACTTCATGCTTGCTGTGGTTCATGTTGACAATACACTTTATCATTGTGCCAAATTTTGAATATTGGATAATTGGAAAAAACTTGATTAATAATAAAAAATAGGAACTCTAAAGAAAATATTAGGCACCTTCACACCTGCGGTCCTTGGCCCCTAATAAATACACATTCTGTTACATTATAAAAAAGCAATCAGTTTATCTATACCTCATATTGTGCTTCTATACATTAGCACAAATGTTCATACACAAAAAAAAAAAATGCTGAAAAAGGGCTCTCCCTCTCTCTTTCTCACACACACACACATTTGAGCCATTTTTAGTCTGGTTCATTAAAAAGCTTAAGGTGAAGTAGATGGGGACAGGAAGACTCTGAGGACCTGAGAGGGCCTGCACCGTCATATCATCCAGCTGCTCGAGGGCAAGCTCTCTTTTCCTCGTAGCAAATGCCGACCCGGAGAGTCTCAACGGGCCACTCAGCAGCATTTGAAAGTGAGGTCACAAGTCCAGTCCCTACAGATCCATTATACTAAAGCCTAATAAACCTCTTATAGGGATACATGACACTTTTTGTCTGTTTTTGCGGAGTTAATTTTACAGCAGCACTACAGGTGTGAAAAATCAGCCATCCTGCATTGAAAACATCCAAAGGACTGATTGCATATTCAATTATAATTACTACGATAACACTCATTGCGTACTGGATTCATTGCTTAACCAAAATACAATTCCTGAGCCTGGTTTATTGTTTCTGTCAGTATTCCTCTTCAAATGGCACCCTGCAGGACAAATCTAGCCCGTCAATCATTTTTTTTATACAGACCTCCAATTGATTTTGATGAATTCGCTGTGCTGCCTGATACATCAGAGAGCTTTTCGCACAAAACAAGCAAACGAGTTCAACAGCCTCCACCAGCAGTCAATTAGTCCACCACAAAAGCTCTAGTTAAGCACTAGTCTACACAATATGAACCAGCAGTGGTTAGCTGCAAAAACTCAACAGCCTCTAAAAATAATCAAACACATTTATGCAAAAGAAGTATTTTGTGACATGAAAACTATGTGCATCATTTAGCAAAACATCCATTTCTAATAAAATCAAAATACATTAATTAAACCCAAGAGTAAATATTTATTAATATTCTGAATGCACAAGCTGAAGTATTATGTTTATGCATATATTTATTATATTATCACACAGGCAAGCGTACCCGTGCATGGGTTTGCTTGTAATGTGCAACTCTTTCTGAGACTCGTGTATGTTCTTGTCAGCTTGCGTGCTATTTTAATGTAAGACAGCAGCATAAGGCCCAATTTATTAAGATCAGTAAACTGACAGGTGAATGTGTCTGAAAGCTTCAGCAGAATGGATTTTGATGCCATCTTCTATTTACAGCACAGCAATACCAAATAGATCAATGCTGTCAGAGAGAGAAATGGATCAATCAGAAGCTTTATCAAATATGACTTACAGGTAAACAACAGAGTAATGTGCATGTGCAGGCACGTACGTGTCCATGTTTACCAGTCTTAACAGTATAACCAACCGTATCTATAGCCTAAAAGCCATGCAGAGTCAGCCCAAGTGACAAAACCTTTCAGTTCCTTCTGCTATCTTATCTCTCAGGGAATGGGACCTGCTGCTTCCAGCTAACAGTCGTTCGAAGCCTTTTGTTCCTTTCCGCAGTCTATTCCCTCACCACAAAGTACTATTCATTTTCAATCACATGGCCATGTAATTGCCAATGGCCTGCTTTACACAGAGACCTATATTTGTAGGTTTCTTTCTCCAGAACCACTGTGACAAAGAACTGGAATTAGCTGTGACTGAAATGTTTGTTGAGCTGGAACAGTATCCATGCATTTCTTACAGTTTTGTTGCGGTGTGCACATTTCTTAATACATTTTCTATTACTTTCCAAACCACATTTTAATTTTCTAAATCAACCATGTTCTTTGTAAATTGATTTTTTTCTAAAGACAGTGAGATGCTTTTAAAACACCAATATTTAAGCACACTTACAACTTTTGGCATAATTAATTCCCAAGGGAGGTGGAAACAATGTTTGCTACACATTTAGAGAGTTTAAGGACAGCTAAAATCTCTTATTTATGAAAGTGTTTAGGTAAACCCTTGGCACTTGATTATATGTGAACAAGGGACCAATTTCAGCTGTGTCTTGCTGACAGTGAGTCACTCCAGATACTAGAGAGCATTTGATTGTTAAGAAGATCTGATGAGATGGTGAACTTACTGTGGCAGTGAGAGCTGAACATGCTGCAACGTAAGAAAACACATGCAAATAGCAAAAAAAAAAAAACAATAACAGCAAATTAAAAACATCTTCAGGGATTTGACAGCACGTGTTGCCAATCCTCACAACAGAAACACAAATAGAAAATGTGCTGCAAATGTGTCTCACAACACATGCACATAAAAAAATGCACCACAAATCCTCACAACACATGCAGATAGCACAGACCAAAATGAAAATGTTTCGAGGGGATGAACTTAAAAAAGTGACGATCCCAGCTGGGATTTGCTTATTGTGCGGAGACTAATAGTCAGTGAAGTTGAAGGTGACCTTACAAGTGAGCTTTTTTGTTTTTGTTTTGTGATAACACAATTATTTTGTCTTTTGCATATTATTAGACTAAACAAATAAACAATTGATGATTAATGGTGAAATGTAACAACATAGCTAAAATAGCTCAATATCCTCAAGTAACTCTAATTTCAAGTTTTATGAAAAAATTTTTTTTTGCAATGCTTCATTAGTTTTAAAAAACAAGGTCAAATTGCAGATACATATAATGCTAAAAACAAACTATTCAGACCATTTTAGTAGGCTAATGATGGAAAAGACAACTACGTGAGAACAACATGCGGTAACACTTTATTTCGATGGTCCATTTGAGTATTAGTAGACTGTCTACTAAATCTGACATTCAACAGACATTTAACTGACTATAAGAAACTTTGCAAGTACATGTCAACTTACTCTAACTCCAACCTAACAGTCTACTTCTAATATAATGAGAATTAGTTGCAATGTAACTTATATTCAACAAACGGACCATCAAAATAAAGTGCGACCCAACATGCTAACTTCAGTCAATTTGTTTGTTGTTGTTTTTTCAGATCGCAGTGTGCATATGTTGTGAGGATTTGCAGTGCATTTTCAGTTTGTGTTTGCATTGTGTTTTGTTAAAACTGATGAAGATGAGTTCTCAGTCACTGAAATGAATGGTGATGCTATAAAAAAATAACAAATTAGTAACTACGTACTCAAATATACATCTCCTCCATATGGCCTGTAACAGAACAGCAAGGGCTCATTTGCACAGAACACATTTTTCCACTTTAATGTATTACTTCTCCTTTGTTTTTTTTTCAATGTAAATGTTACAGCCCAAAATCCAAAACTGGCTCTATTGATAAAATCAGGATTTGAGCCTAACATAGGAAAGACAGACACTTGGCAAATTGATGTCCCCATCAATATATTTAATCTCATTTAAATCAACTGTACAAAAAGAAACTAAAATGAATAACATTAACAGTAGATAGGTAGGGCAGCTAAACAAAAAAAGTTCCCTGACTACAGCTGTTGTTCCAGGAGAGATCTCCTGTAAAAAAATAAATAAAAACAGGTGAATCTTCCGGGCCACTGCTTCCCTTGCTGAACTAAATAAGTAACAAAATGTGACTATGAAAATTAACATTCAGTACCTACTTCAAAAATAAACAAAGCATCAAAATAAACAAGTGAACAAACTAAGCAAAATAGCTAACATTATGAATACTACAGAATCAAAAGTTAACAAAAACATGAAATGCAAGAAGTTAGCAACCATTTTAAACCATTGAGCGCTGTCTCGCATTTTTAGATGCAACGACAATTTCTGTGCATGAGCCCAAACAATGTTTTTCATATTTCACTACATGTAATTTCTAGTTAAATGAACATGTATTTTCAATCATAGTGTAATGTAATGTGATTTCTAGAACAGCATTTGGTCAAATTAACAGTATTTGGTCAAATTAACAGTATTAGCAATTCTGGATTACTGGGATTTAATTTACAGATCAGCTTCAAAAGCTCTTTCACAAACTGGATGTTATTTACCATGCAGCAATTCGTTTTGTTACTGGTGCACCATTTAATACTCATCACTGTCAACTGTGTTCTTTATTGAATTGGCCTTCTCTTCAATCACGTCGACAAATCCATTGGTTTCTGTTCATTTATAAAACTCTTATTGGAAAATCTCCACTTTATTTACAGTCACTTCTTAACATTCAGGAAGTACATCGAACTCTGTGCTCTAGTAATTTTATTAACCTTTGCTTACCCAAAGTTCGCACTTCATTTGATCGCTGCTCTTTTCAGTTTTCTGCTGCTGATGACTGGAATCATCTGCAGCAGATCTTAAAGCTCAGCACTTTCATTCCGCTATCATCTTTTAAAAAGTCAATCCAGTCAATTGTACAAGATCACTGTGCTTGTTTTTTGTTTTTCGTTGGTTTTATAGCTACTGTATGTTTTTATCTGCATTTGTGAAATTGTTCTTGTATTGTGTCTCTGCTCCTTTGTACTGTAGCTGCTTTTTATGTTGCCTCTTGGCCAGGTCGTCATTGTAAATAAGAACTGGTTCTCAATTGACTTACTTGGTTAAATAAAGGTTATTATCAAATGTCACTACTACTAAACTTCTTGTTAAATAAAAAAACTAAATGCCTAAAAGAGTAAAAATAAAACTGTGCATCTTGTGCGTTTCCCACTTTGAAAAATATGACCATAACTGGTTCTGGCCTGAAGAGCAGTTTATGGCCAGCATCTTCACAGACGTCATCACCTCTGGCCTACTTCCTCTGGCTGTTCCTGTCAGATGTTGTTTGTGCTGGCTGAAGCTGCTCGTGTGGAACTTTCCATATTCAAATTCTTTCCCAAAGGTCACACCTGGTTGCAGTCCATGACACCTGACAGACACTTGGTGGCCCTGTATTCATAGCAGCCAAAGACAGAGACGGGCAGGAGCAGAGGTCAGATTTAAGACAGGTTCCCCTGGAGCTTGGAGAACGTTTAAGTGAGCTGGTCATCTGGATGATGGAGCACAGGAGAAGCGATTAGAAGACTTCAGAGCAGGAGGGTGGTTGTTATGTGTGAGGTGTTAGAACGGATGGAACGTGATGTGGAACATTTAAGTTTAAGTGAATAATTGGAGAGCAATTAACAATTTTTTCATGGAGAGATTAGTCAAAGACTATAGAATACACAAGACCTGTCACTTGTATAGTTTTGAATAAGAAAAATTGTTACAGCCAAAATGGCGAATGAAGCCCTACCTACTAGTACAGGAGCCAATCATCTATCACTATAGACAGATGGAGAAGCTCGGACCAGACGTGTGACTTTATGAAAGTTTGGTGGTCAACAGAAGAACTGGAATCTCAGCAAATACTTGCTTCAAAGACATGAGAAATATATCCTAATAAAGCTTGAAATCTGTACTTTTAATTGAACCAAGTGCACTTGAAAACAAAAGTATTTTGGTTTTGTAATCTGTATGAGACGAACGAAAGGTACAGTCAAACGCACATCACATGACAGCAATTACTCACACTCTCTTGTAAATATAGAGTCGCTGTCTTTTCTGGAGGAAATTCGCTATTAAGAGCAAGTTGTGAATTACAAGACCAGCACGATCTGATAATCAATATCCAGAGGATGATAATGTGTAGAACGGCCATAAATGAGGTTGGTGTTGTGATCTTATTGCTTTTGAGTGCACATGTGCATTAGCTTGGACAACCTGAAAATATGCAGATTTAGTTTGATTCAGACATATAGAAACAAAACTTATGAGACAGTTGTTGTTTAATTTTATTGGTGATTCCAAATATGTAATGTAATCATATGCTGGGCAAACAGATTTGGGGAATTTGATGTTTCTCTATTCAGACAGAATGCCTGAGCATACTGCCCAAGAGGCATTTCAAAGATGGCCGCCGAGTGAAATGACTTGCCTTAAAAGGACTTTGGATCATTATGGTCAAAAACCATAGGTTAGATGTCAAGATTACAGGTGTGAATTCAGCTTTACTGCCACAGAGTAATGGTAATGTTCAACTATATGACAGAGATGGCAGGCTAATTTAATACCCATGCTGTTCATTTTCAGGTCAAAATTACTAAGACTTGTACTTGGTTAAACTTAAACATGATTTAATAAATACAGAACTCAGTACTCACCATAACTTTGTTGAAGTAAAATCCATCTGAATATGACATTTCGTCGGTTTTCTGCTGTTGGAATCTACTCTTCCTTCTTCCAAACCACTGGCTCTCAGTCTCAGTCATGCACATGCGCACACGAGGTTTGTTTACTAAGCACAAACATTTCCCTTATGTTTCAAAAACTGGCAAAACACAATTTAATATGTTTGCTGAGTATATATTTATAATTTTGGCCTCACGGTGGCGCAGTGGGTAGCACAATCGCCTCACAGCAAAAAGGTCGCTAGTTCAAGCCTGGGCTGGGTCAGTTGGCATTTCTGTGTAGTTTTGCATGTTCCCCCCGTGTTGGCGTGGGTTTCCTCCGGGTGCTCCGGTTTCCCCCACAAGTCCAATGACAAGCGCAATAGGTGAATTGGATAAGCTAAATTGTCCCTAGTGTATGTGTGTGAATGAGTGTGTATGGATGTTTCCCAGTGATGAGTTGCAGCTGGAAGGGCATTCGCTGTGTGAAACGCATGCTGGATAGGTTGGCAGTTCATTCCACTGTGGTGACCCCGGATTAATGAAGGGACTAAGCCGAAAAGAAAGTGAATGAATGAATATTTATAATTTTAACTTAAGACCATGAGCTAAAATTAATTCAGTGGATTTTTTTTAGTTTGGGGCTGTAATGTTGGGAAGTAATTTGTTGAGTTATTGTATAATTTTCAGTTTACACAATTTTTTAAAAAAGATTTTTTTTTACCGTGCAAGCAGAGCAAATATACAAATAGAGTCTACAGTATACAGGTACAGTAATAAAATAATTAAATGTACAAGCTGTATAGTCATCATTGTATAAATAATTAAACACAACTAACTTTGTAATAGCCACAAACATAACAATTCCATGTGCCCAAATGCTTTAAACTCACTTACAATATTTACACAGGCCTTAAAACACAACCAAATGATAAACTGAAATGACCCCAAAGTTCTCAGGTGTTCTGAACTGTTGTACCTGGTCAACTATAATCCTGACTCCACATTGAACATCATGCAGTGTGAATATTGCAGATGTGCACATTGCAATATCAATGCTAAAACTATATATCGTGCAGCCCTAGTTCAAAGTATGAATTCAAGTTACATCAAGAAACTGAAGTAAGAAGAAAAACAAATAAAAAATAACTTGCTGAACACACTGAACTTGAACGCCTTTAAATTGTGACGTCATAATGCTGATTGGCAGAAAGATTGATCAGTAAACACAAACCTAGAAGTAGAGTAAGAACAGAGACAGGAGGGTGAGAAAGAAAATATACTCAAAACCCAAGTGGAACGTAACACTCCCCTCCTTAAGAGAAGACTATGAAAAGACTCAAAACAAATAGACCGATGAGTGCATCAAAGTGACATAGTAATTGGCAAAACATTGACTTAATCTCAGGATTGGCCACTTGATGCTTTTAAGAGCTACTTTGTGACTAGTGATATTACATTTCCTCTCCTGCAAGTTTCACGCTTTGACTGTGAGGGCATCGCACAGAATCAGGGTTACCAGATGCTCAATTAACAGGCTAATTTCATAAGTATCTGAAGCACATTACAAGTCAATAGTAATGCACTCTTGTGTGGAAGACACAGATGTTGCATAGATTTGTTTTTCCTTCTTAATCCCGCATGGGAAATGGGACTTCAGTGCAGCTGAGAGACATCACTGCCATAAAACAATCACTACTCTATTAGACTGAGTGTGCACATCATCCCAAGGTCTAATTTGTCAGCTGTTATTTTATTGCTTATGATTTTACAATAGCTTGTACTAGTATTGGATTTTTAACTTGAATAAAACAAGGATGAAGTGTTTATGGAAGTCGCTGTTGTTCATCAAACAAGATTCATAGCACCAGCTGCGAGCGAAATCCAGGCTTTGCTGTTAATGCTTTCACAAATCATTTTGTTTCATTAAACAGTTTTAATGAAGAGAGCAGAAATAAATGCTTTTTAGCTACAATCAAGAAAACAATTGCTAAATTAATTCTGAATGACAAGAATGTTGAAAAAGAGAAAATGGTTAGAGAAGTTAAATGCTTTTATTTCAGAATTGCACATTAATGGACTGGTAATTTCATCTGTTCTGTATTTACCATGCGTGTGTATATATGTATGGATGTATGTATATATGCCACCACGGTGGCATAGTGGGTAGCACGTTCACCTCACAGCAAGAAGGTCGCTGGTTCGAGCCCCAGCAGGGTCAGTTGGTATTTCTGTGTGGAGTTGGCATGTTCACCCCATGGTTGCGTGGATTTTCACCGGTGCTCCAGTTTCCCCCACAAGTCCAAAGACATGTGGTATAGTTGAAATGGGTAGGCTAAATTGTCCATATTGTATGAGTGTGAATGAGTGTGTATAGATGTTTCCCAGAGATGGGTTAGAGCTGGAAGGGCATCTTCTGTGTAAAACATACGCTGGATAAGTTGGCGGTTCATTCCGCGGTGGCGACCCCAGAATAATAAAGGGAATATATATATATATATATATATATATATATATATATATATATAT
>CAIGQQ010023729.1:0-10615 GCA_903798035.1 Danio albolineatus
GAGTTTGGACACCCCTGGGTTAGAGGTTTCTCAATAGTGGAAACTAATATTGCTGTTAATGTGGCATTCTTTATTAATATTAATAATGTAAATTGTTGTTGTCTTTGTTGAACCCTGAGACACATTATGCACATTATTATGCACACTTTTTGCAAAAAACTATTCTAAAATGACTTAATAATAATAAAAAATTATATATTTTAAAATATATATATATATATATATATATTTAAATACACAATAAAGATTTGGGGTCTGATTTGTTATGAAATAAATGAATAATTTGATTTAGCAAAAATTTCCATTAGTCAATAAAATATTTAAAATAAATGCTTAATTTTAAAAAAATAACCTGAAAATGGTTTACATAGAAATTACTTTTTAAACATTGATCATCAAATCAGCACGCTAGAATAATTTCTGAAGGATCACTTGATGCTGAATTCTGCTTTGCCTGCACAATTAAATGCATTAAATATAGAAAACAGTGGATTAATTTGCAATTACATATCACAGTATTATTACTTTTAGTTTGTTTCTCAGAAAGTGCAACATTGGTGAGCACAAGAGACTTTGTTTATTAGCAAACTTTTAAAGTCTGTAGATTTATTAGTACTAAAAATGATGTGTGATGCTTCTCCATCCACTGATGTGAAGCACTGCAGCAAGTACCATCTACAGTAATCTGAGGCTTCACATTAAGCTCCAAGGAAGTGTCAGAAAAAATAACAGAAATTCTTTATCCTCACTTGTGTAGCTTTGGTCCTTTATTGAATCCATAAGCAGATGGCCAGGCGTTTAAGCAAGATTTCGGCGATTGGTGGGAGACTATGTTATACACAGCACTTGGCTCAGTGATAGCGGAAATCACTCCTGAGAGTTTGCACGGATCACGTTTCAGTGTGACAGACAGGATAAGCAGCAGTTTCCACTGTGATTGATGCTGTTGTGAAAGATGTTCGACACTCTGATACCCATGTTAGAGATTGTAGGGCAAAAGCCACTGAACAGGAGCTTATAGACATTTTTCTTTGTAAATCTACAAGTCCTTAGAGACTCTGCGGCAAATAAAGTGTGCAAATACACACGCACACACATTTTTTGAAGCGCATCTAAACTGTGCTGTTCACACTCTCGGCTTTTCCACATGGTAGGTGACGGGCTGCAGAAGAGCGAGGGTTTTGTAATTGAATTGAAATGACAGATAGCTGGTGAAGAGAAGGTCGAAAGGACCCAAAGGCCTGCACAAGGTTCTGGAGTAAATGAATGTGAGAGAAGAGCTTTGAAAGGTTTTGTCGGTGTTGGAGATTGACAGCCGTATTTACTAACAGGTGTGTCTGTGAAATTGGCCAGCGCACACAATGGCAGACAGGAGCAGATCGAATGCTGTCTGTATGAATGAGTTGCCATAGTCAATCCTCTCCTCTCCATGGCCTTGAGTAATGGCTGTATCCATAGTGACAGATAATGATAGTAAATATCAAGACTCTGAATGGCACCTTTTTAAACTAGCTAGCATTTGATCCACTCACGAACAGTATGTGGTTTTCAGCCATGTTGTAAATGGTATAATGATAGTGGGAATATATGAAAACTGACAGGAATTTGTGTGATTTTAGTCATATACAGGGTCGTTATTTGCAGATATCTTCATAGAGCAAAAGTTTAACCAGTTTCAGTCTGGAATTGCCAGTCTGATCTCACGAGGAAAGGTAACTATTTTACGTTTTGTCAGTTTAGTGGCTAATCGTATTAATTTGTACAGTTCAGTCGTATGAAAATGTAGTTTCAAAAAGGAGGCTCGGCACTAGGGTTGGGCGATGTCGACCAGTTTGGCATCGTACAATGTGTAATGTGAAACATCGCGATGGACGATGACATAAGTGAATTAATTGTTTATGAATAATTAATTAATTCATACCGAATTAATTATTTTTAGCCTACCGTTTAAACCACCTGACCCGCATGGTCTTTGTTTTACCCATAACCAAATCATAAGTAAATAAAGATATGTTACACACAAATTACCACCTGCCAATCACTTTTTCAGCAGGACTCTGGCATGAATAGGCAGAGTGATCTGTATCGTTATAATGGTGTCGACAAACTTGGATGGTAAAAAAGGTGCACAACCAACAGGAATTAACCAACAGTGTTACGTCTTTTTAGATGTTACTATTAAACTAAGGGTATCTGACATAACATATATAATAATTTAGTGTGTGTATATTTGACAAATGGATGGAGAAAGAAACAACTGAAAAACAAATACCACTGCAATTATTTATTGCCCATACTTCCAGTGAAAATATTGTACAGTGAAAGAAAAATATTTACAATAAAAAAAAATTACCTGTTGGAGAGGAGGTAGATAGAGGTGCTTAAATCAAAGAAATAAATTAAACAAAACACACTACCTGTATTATTCAAATAAACTAAATATCAAAAGGAAAAAGCATGAAAAGAAACATCTTCAACGTACCAAACGTCTTAACTAAACTACTCTAAATAAAAAACAAAACAGCACACTTTCCTGAACCTAATGAACTAATACAAAACGAGATCCTGAGTGTTGTAAATGTATATCGCCTGACTTGCTTACTCCTACACCATCTCCGAGGTTGCAATTTCAAATCTCAGAATTTAGACAAGCGCATTAAATCACAAGCCAAGGAGACACATTCTCTCAGACTAGTCCTCGCAAGAGAGACTGTCCTCATTGAGACCCAGAGAAAGAGTGAGAGCGAGGAAGAGATCGAGAGAGAGAGAGAAAGAAACTGAGCGCTATCGCCATTGCAGTTTGGGCTCGGCTTTTAAACGCTACGGCGACCAGCGATTGGCGGCGCGAACCCAGCGTCAGCGACCGACGTCATCAGCACGACATGCGGATCCTCCAATGCCGTTTGTACCTGTAAGACACACGTAAAGCGACACACCCACATACAAACGCAAATACATAAAAAGAAGATCTGCAGGCGAATGTAACAAACAGTTTCTGGGGTTTTCACTATATTTACTGAGTAAAAGCGTGAAAGCGAAAGATTGAAGGAGCGTACTGACGCTGTGACACGTTACCTGATAGATTCAAGACACTGAAGAGTCATTAGATAGAGACAAGATTAATTAACTATCCTGTTTAACAACTATAGTGAGACGTGATCCAGCAGTATATCCTTGATAAACTATCCAACGAGCAATGCTCTCTGGGGTGTTGTGCTCAAAACTCCGGCTGACTATGAGGCGCCAGAGTGGGCAAAAGTCAATCGAACGCAGAAAGACTGAGTATGCGCATGAAAGAGGCAGAGTGCTTGCACGCGCGAGAGATGGAGAGACTATTAACGTTACTATTATTAATTAGTATTACTAATACTGTGATTTGTGTTCATATTTTCTATTTATGTTATCATTGGGTCATTCCTACTATTCGAGCGGGTTTGCGACAAGGGCGGGGCAAAGGATTGCTCAGCATCGTGATGTCTATCTGCCATTGGCGATGGATGATGGCATTGTCTATTGACTCAACCCTACTTGGCACCCAACTCCACCCCTAAGCCCAAACGTCATTTTGGGATAAGCAAATCATAACTAATTGTATGAATGAGATTGTACACATTTATGTGAATTAGCCACTGAATTAAAAATTACAAATTGCCATGAGATCGTGTTGGAAATCCTGTTTTGAAAATCGGTCATGAGAGAGTAACTTTATTAATCAATTTTTTTTTTTTCCATAGCTGTGCATGAATATGTCTAACTTCAAACTCACCGTCAGCCATATATTTTGGTTGGGTTAGCATATAAACAGCCATGACACTTTCTTGTAGTGAAGCACGTAATGAACGATGTGTACTCTTATGCATGCAGTGTTATGAAGAGTTGTCTGGTGTTCTCGCTGATCCAGAGCCTGTGTTTTAAAAATAGGCATGTGTTTACTCAGCGCCACAGGCTAGCGTTTTCCATTAGCGCTTTACAGCTCGTTCTACAGCAGCTGATTTACACACCCAAACTGCTTATTCTTTCCACACGTATATTTTATAAGTACTGCATCCCGTGCCAGATTGGGAGAGTTGAAGCCAGCCATTTTAACTTCTTGATTCATAGCAATCTTTTTTAGAACTTTAAATGTTGGGCCAGTAGTTTTTCTTTTAAAGGTGTATTTGGTTTTAAACTCTTTGTTTTTGTTGGAGAATTTACATGACACTTTAGCTGAATCTATCAATTGTGATTTGATTGTGAGTGATGTTTTTGTATCTCTATGATATTTTATCCACTTTACTGCAGTGTAATTGTCAAATCAACTTTAACCAGGAGACCAGCAGCTTTGATATTTTTTATCAGACAAGTACAACTCATGATGGGCTACGTGCTACTGCTAGATAAAAACAAGTAATTTTTTTTCATGTGTAATGTAGAGCAATATTATACAGTTTTAGAATTTATCATAATATTAATAGTCAAATATATAATATTAAAGTAATTGATGTATTTAAAATAGTGGCAGCAGTATCCTTTCACAAACGTTTCTAGCTCAACAAGGCTGCATTGATGTGATCAAAACTACATTAAATGATAATACAGTGAAATGTCATATTATAAAGTTATTGATTTAACATTTTAATACATTTTAAAATATTGTTTATTTATGCAATGTTAATTCATTTCTTATCATTTATTAAAGATTAAAGCAATTCTTTTCATTTCATAAAAATAATAATAATAATAATATACACATTGTTGCTCAAGAAATATTATTAAAGTATGTGGTCAGAATAATTTGATAATTAGAATAGATAAAGGAGCAGCATTTGTTTGAAGTACAACATTTGGTAATAATATAAAATTCCCATCAATTATTCATTTAAAAAAACTTGTGAATGGTTGTGTATTTTGTCAACATTTAGCAATAAACTTTGTCAACTTTGTCTTTAGTTTCATTGTGGAAGTCTGCTGTCAAAAGGCCAAGTTATACTGCACCAACAGGCGCCAACCAACACAGACAATCACCAGATTACAGTATGTCAATTCTCAAACATTCCACTTCCTGACAAATGCCAATTCAGCGTGTTCAATCAGCGAAAACAAGCTCCATCAGATGCCAACACAACAGGAGTAACACACTGATCTGATAAAACCTGCCGAAGTGTCTGTTTCGGCCTTGCGGCGTCTGTCAGAGCACTATAAATGGGATTATAGATTACAATGAAACGCCATTTATCTTACACGTCAAATGAAACTCAAGAAAAAACACTTCCAAAACAGAGATTTGAGAGAACCATATCAGAATATGCTGCCCTAAATGACAAAACTATGTTTTTGTTGCATGGATATACATTTGAAGACAGAATTATTAGCCCCTCTGAATTATTAGCCCCCCTGTTTATTTTTTCCCCAATTTCTGTTTAACGGAGAGAAGATTTTTTTCAACACATGTCAAAACATAATATTTTTAACCATTTCTAATAACTGATTTATTTTATCTTTACCATGATGACAGTAAATAATATTTTCCTAGATACTTTTCAAGACACTTCTATACAGCTTAAAGTGACATTTACAGGCTTAACTAGGTTAAGTAGGTTTACTAGGCAGGTTAGGGTACACTCTAAAAAACGCTGGGTTGGTTTTTTAACCCAAATGCTGGGTTGAGACTGCTAGGTAACAAAATTGGGTTGATTTAACCCAATTTGGGTTGAAAATCGGTCGTCATCAACAACCCAGCAGTGCTGGGTTGTAGATGAAGACCGATTTTTCAACCCAGCAGTGCTGGGTTGGGAACGCGGACGTGAAAGAGAGCACGCACGTCCTCTTGACATGCAGAGAAATCAGCGTGAGAAACCGCCATTTTCTTTGCGCAGTCTTTAGAGGGAAGCGAGTGAAATTCTGTCTGAGAAGTAAGTTATTTGGTCTGTATTTAACAATTTTCATAAGAAATAACACGTTTAGTTTACTGTATGATGTGTTTAAAGGGTCCTTTTTAAACCTAATGACTAAGCGACGACCGAGCTTCGCCTCACGGCCGGTGTTCTGACGATATGTGCTACCTCCGCCTCAACGGCCGACCTGTTTCTCCGCCTAACGGCCGACCTGTTTCTCCGACTCACGGCCGGACCCGTTTCTCCGCCTAACGGCCGGACCCGTTTCTCCGCCTAACGGCCGGACCCGTTTCTCCGACTCACGGCCGGACCTGTTTCTCCGACTCACGGCCGACCTGTTTCTCGGCCTCGCGGCCGGACTTGTTGCTTCACCTCGCGGCCGACCTGATGCTTTGCCCCGCGGCCGGACCTGTTGCTCAGTGGATGGGAAAGCGCGCCTGACATCGGAAGGAGCTTGGAAAGGATAAGGTATTTTTTTAATATTACTTTTGTATACGCAAAGTCCCTATATTTTAGAGTCTTTAGTGTCTACTCTGTTAGATACAGTTGAATCTACTGTGTTGGATACGGTACTTATATTTGTTAATTGGTTTTTGGAACAATTTGTAACAAGTGTTAAATTCAGCTTTTTTGGTCAGAACATACTTAATAAATTTCCTGCTCTGCTTGTACATTTTGTTTAGCTGTACATTGAATAGCAAATGTTATTAATTTACTTTGAGCATTTTACATCCTAAACGTGATTTAAGCTATCTTTAATCCTGTATGTATTGTTAGTTTGATGCAGATGGGAATTTCTGAGCTAAGGCTAAATCCAAACCTAATCACCTTCGACTGCAAAAAAGTTTGACCACCGTTTTATGTGACTTCCTGAATAATTATGATCATTCAGGAGTGTTTTTGTGATAAAGTGACTTTTGGCTAACATTATCTTTTTTAGTTAATTTTGCTAAAATGCTTTTATCTGTTGTTCTATTTCAGATGAATGATGAAAACCAAACTAAAAGAATGGAATCTTGAAGAGTTAATCCCCACATTTGAAGGTATGTAGTAATATTTTACTTGGGTTCGTTGTAATCATCAGGGATGCCCTTGTCTTAAAATTTGTCCAGTTGACTTGTGATGTTCATTTGAAGCATTAGTTGAAAAATTACAGATTTATTAATAAACCATTTTAATCATAATAATTAGTCTCTAATTGCCCACATTGCCTATTTTATAAGGCAAACAAAAACAGTTTTGGATTTCCGTGCTCAAGTTCATAGAGACTGAGAAAGCAGAAAGCACATCCTGTTACTTTCATTATTTACAAGATTGCAGTGTTTTGTTTTTATTGTGAGTGCACACAGAGAAATGTAGTGTCTTAACATATCTTCAAAAGGTATATTATTGTTATCTAAATGACCAAACATTGCAGAGTATTTTGAGAGCAAGTGACCACACAGGTGCTGTTAAGCTTCCACACTCTGCACAGACATTTAGTGCACATATTTCTACATTAGCATTAGATTGAGCAGCCATGTAAATTTACTACTATATTTCAGATGGTAAGCCATAGCTTATTTGAGGTCGATGGGAGCATTTGGATATCATGCCTGATGTGGTTACTACTGCATAGATCAACTGTTAACGATCTGTGTGACTTTGCCAATGTGGATTTTTTTTTTTTTCTGCAACTAATACATTTTGACTAATGGTTAGTCAATTATTAGAGGGCAGCCCTAGTAATCATTAGCCACTTCAACACTTTAAACTGAGAGATTAAAAAACAAATGCCAATTTGTCTTTGACAGGTTAATTTTAAAAATTTACTGTTCATGCAACTAGTGGCTTTTTCTTTTATTTTTAGCACAGGAGCGAACCTTCCCTCGTCTTTGATTAAATTCAAATTATTTGATTCAGAGGGTAACAATTCAGTTAAAAGTTTCTTGATGCATTTAATGCATAATGCTTTTCTTACAGTTATTTTATTAATAATGAAAATGTTATTTGTTTATTGATGTTTGTTAGTAGAGCGGCAGGGGGGCGCTGTGGGTAGTGCTGTCGCCTTACAGCAAGAAGGTCTCTGGTTCGAGTCCCGGCTGGGTCAGTTGGTGTTTCTGTGTGGAGTTTGCATGTTCTCCCCGTGTTGGTGTGGGTTTCCTCCGGGTGCTCCGGTTTCCCCCACAGTCCAAAGATGTGCGCTAAAGGTGAATTAATTAAACTACTTGCCTGTTGTGTATGTGTGTGAATGAGTGTGTATGGATGTTTCCCAGTTCATGTCTTTCTTTCTTCAGTCATTTGTTTTATTTATTTATTTATTTTTTTAGGAAAACATTTCAGCATTTTTCTCGATCTCCATGGACGGTGCCTTAATTTTGATCTTTCAAAAGAAAATTTAAATGCTTCAAATGATCCCAAATGTGGTTGCAAACAACCTCAGCTGAGGAAGAAGGGTCTTATCTATTTTCATTAAGAAAATACAATTTAAATACTTAATTATTTCAAATGCTCATGTTGCCTTACTCTCCCTAAATTCTGTGTAAAATACAGTCAGAGTGTTCAGTGCCCTAAGTGTCTTGAGCTAGAATACACACAGTTCAGTTCAGAGCAAGACAAGATGAATGTTTGACTTTGAAAAATATTTAAATTGTATTTTTTAATTAAAAAAAGAAGAAGATTGTTGTGCTATACAGTATAAGACCCTTCTTTCTCGTCTGGGATTGTTTACAACCGCATTTGTGATTGTTTGAAGCAGAATTTAAACTGCATTTTGGAAGTTTAAACTCGGGGCAGCATATCAGTCCACTATATGAGTAAGAATGATGCTGCAGTGTTTTCATAAAGAAAACAAAATTTGTTTATGAATGGGGGGGTGCATCATCTGTAAGTTGTTATTCTGGAAGTGGATTTCTAATGCCAACACTGGCTGATAGCTTGGTGTGTTATGATCCTAATTGCTCCTAAAGGTATTTTAGGTGTTCTAAATTTAACTTTTTAAAGATATTTAACTTGTTAACATTTTAATTCTTAATGATTTTATTTATTTATTTTTCAGATTGGAACTAATATGGCCGAGTATCTTCGTCCATTGAATTCAAGCATCCATTGAAATTCTTTATGTTCTCATGCTTGGAGACTACCTCTGCTTTCAAGCCTTTGCTATAATAAATGGCACAGCACATGAGCAAAGTACATTACTTGCTGCAGTGGACCTTTGCTTTAAAGCATTCTACATCTTTGGTGTGAACTACCCCAAGCAGTGGTCCCTGGTGTGGCAGTTTCTACAGACTGTGGTGTATGGACTTCCTGTGGAGGAGACACTGGCAGAGTTCTGCGAGCATTAATTTTGCTGACAAACAGTAATTTTTTAATACTGTGACCTCAACGCTTCTTTCTGTCGCCACAATAGAATGAACCGCCAACTTATCCAGCATATGTTTTACACAGCAGATGCCCTTCCAGCCTCAACCCGTCATCTTGATGCTCATGGATATAAATGTTTGTGCACGTTATGAAATGCATGTTTTCTTGGAAGTAAATTTGACTTCAATCAGTTTGATGCACTTTTATTCTAAATATATTTTCTTCTACACTGCAGTTACATTGCAACTAATGTTTCTTACAGATGACTCTTATATATCTCGGGATCTATAGATGTTTGCACATGATTGTTCAAGTAAAAGTTATGAAATGTTTTTCTATTTTAAATTTGTTTTCTTAAAGTCCATGTTTCTATCTTCATGTTTCATCATTACTTCTACATCTGATTTTTCTTCTAAACTGCATTTACATTGCAATTGATTATCCTTACTGATGATTCCTTTATGTCTCAAGATATATTTATGTTTACACATAATTGTTAAAGGGAAAGTTATAAAATGTTTTTTTTTTTTTTCCTAATCTTAAATTTGTATCTTAGTTTTTTGGGGGTTTTGTTCAGTCAGTTTGATGCCTTTTCATTATTACTTTTTACATATTTTTTCTTCACTGCTGTTGATTATTTATATATACACCATGATGTTTGTGCACAAATTTGTATTTTAAGTTATCGTACAAGTTATTTTAAGTTTCTGACTTCAGTCATGTAGATGCATTTTCATTATAGCTTCTGCATACTATTTTTTTTTCTCTACTCTGCAATTACATTGCAATTGATTCTTGCTGATGATTTCTGATTTATGCATGATGTAAATATTATGAAAAGTTTCAAATATGCATTTTTTTAAAGTTAATTTGTCTGACTTCAGTCTGATGCATTGTTACTGACTTTAGGCACGGTGTTACTGTGATACAGTTTGATAAATTGTCATAGAAATTGTCTTAATGCTGAGGTGGAGATGGGAAAAATGTCTTAAACTCATATGGACACATTTTTTATGTTTTGTCTTAAATAAAATTTCATTACTGAAGTATTTATTGCTGTGGAATTGTTTTTATTTTAGTGATTTTAATCACCAGTTTCTAGATTAAATTTCGGACTCCTTTTTGGGTTATATTCAACCCAGCAGAGAGTAATTTTTAACTAATAGTTGGGTTAAAATCACAACCCAGCATGCTGGGTTAAACGTGTAACCCAAATTGTTGGGTTAACGTAACCCAGCGCTGGGTACGTCCCTTTTTGACCCAGCGCTGGGTTGCCAAACCAACCCAAATTGGGTTGTTTTCAACCCTGCAGTTTTTAGAGTGTAATCAGGCAAGTTATTGTATAACGATGGTTTGTTCTGTAGACTAGCTGAAAAAATAGCTGGGGCTAAAAAATT
>CAIGQQ010023750.1:0-12553 GCA_903798035.1 Danio albolineatus
ATATAAATATATAAATATAGAAATTTTTAAAACAATGTATGGAAACGTAGCTATTGAATAATTGTTTACATTTAATTTGGGATATCCTTTTTACAGCTTATATATGCATTTAAGTATGCATTTAATATATGCATTTAAGTTATTATTTTTATTAAAGTGTTATCAATAATTATTTTAAAATGTATTTTATATCTATATAAATGATATGAGAAGTTCATCTAAGAAAACATCAGGTTTTTCATGAATCAAGCAATCCTGATAATATTAATGCAAACTATGAAACAAAAGAGCTGAAGGGTTCACCTAAAAAAAAACATTATTTGGTGTTAACTGACATTCAAAATTCAAATGATGTTTTTCATTTACTACGTAGAACATTATAAGATATTTAACTGAAAATGTGGTCCACTGTAAATCATTCAAATTCAATTCAACGGCTTCCAACACCGTCTTTGAGAGTAACAAAAAATAGGCATATACAGGTCTTTCCTTCTCTCTTTAGGCTTGTATCTGCAGCAAAAAAAAAGCTGCATAGAGTATATTCTGTTTGGGGCTCATATTGACAGTTCACAGCATTCACACTGTGCACGGAAACAGTGCTTCACAGCAGCAGCTGTTTCAGCCCTCAGTGTAATTCTGCAGCATATAATATTTTGCAATATATGCTTCTATGAAGCAATGTAAAATACGACACCGAACTAAGTACTACTAACAACAACTTTCAAAGAAGTCCTGTGTTTTTTTTTTCTTTTAAAAACATGCTGCACCATCTTGATTATTTGAATAAAAAGTAACAATGACAATTATAAAAATATTGAACATTTTTTAAAGAATTTTAATATTTATTGAAGTTTCAAGTAAATTATGTTAACATATATTAATATTAATATAGTAATATTGTTTTGCTGCCTATTTAAAAAGTAAAAAGCTCATTCCCAGCCACTAAGCTTTTCTGACGGTATTCAAGTGTCTTCGAGTGTCACATGTAAAAGTACGATGTGCGACTGTTATAAAAGAGTTATTATTAGGGATTCTAGATAGTGAAATTAGTGTTTTGTTTTGGGTTTTTTTAAAAGCATGACGGTAAAACATAACCGTTGTTATGAATGTGTTAAAACACATGTTTGTTTGTAGTAAAAATTCATTTTAATGGGAAAAAAAAAAACTAATTTGTACATCTCTTTACTTCCGAAAGCAGCCATGTTGCCATTGCAGATAGTGTTTTCTGGGATATTTCCATACACCTTGGTTTCGAGTGTGGTCCTGAAAAATCTCCATTTCAAGGACTATCTAGCTCTTCCACTAAGGCTGTGCAATTTTTTTTTTTGTGATTGCAATTTAAGCACATGCAATTTCTAAAACGCGCAAGGCTGCAATTTTATCTATTAGTTTATTTAGATTTTTATTCAGAATACATTCTTGTGCACATGATTTTAATACGTAAACCAATCAGAGCTGACGCAGCACAGCGGGCAATTATAGCTAATAATTATAGCCAATCAGAGCTCACGATATGCATGACGAAGTTGAGCGGGAGAACCGAACAGGTGGTTTTGATTTTTGTTAGTTTTTATTTATTGTTATGACTGGAATTGAGGTTAGTTCATCTTTATTTTTGCATGTTGTTTGTTTTTAAGACAATTTATTACAGTTTTCTTTATCAAGCGGTTACTAATACGGTGTACAGGTTTTTATTTAACTAGAGTTCAGGTTAGTTAATCTTAATTTATTTTATGTTGTCTGTTTTAAAGACAATTTTATTACAGTTTTATTAAACTTAAGACTATGTTTTTTCATTGTGAAATGTTTTGCTATGCACTTCTTGTGCACTCAATACATTTAGAAATGTGTGTATGTAGCTTGTTTGAAAAAGCAAAATCGCAAATAAAATCGCAATTGCAATATCCAAAAAAAAAAAAAAAAGGATTATTTTGTCCATATTGCACAGCTCTATCTTCCATTTAGCCCGAGATAAGGGGGAGAATTGAGATTGGGCCTTGCTTACGCAAGTGAACAGAGCTATGAATGAAGAGATTTGGGGAATTAATTTAAATAAATTTAAATAATAATAACAATAACACATAAATAGCACACTTCTGCTTAGCCAGCTATGAAGAAACTGGCAGCACGTCATGTTCACACTCGCCCACGTGCCCAAACAATTCAGCAAGGCTGTCTAGCTGTGGCTATAATTCCAGGCCGAAAACTGTTTGTAATCCTGCTGCACCATTCCAGGCTCATGTGGAAACACAACTGAAACCATCCTTGACAGTTCTTAGAATGATACAGCACAATAGTAGAAAAGGCGCTATTTCTAAAATATTTCTGTGCATTTTTCTTCTGTAATGCCTGTAAGCCTTCAGCAGCAATTTCTCCAGTATCACATGATTCTTTAGAAATCAATCCAACATGCTGATTTGGTGCTCAAGAAACATTTCCTATTATCAATATCATCATAAACAGTGCTTTAATGCTGCTAAATGCATAAATTCAAAATCTGCACATACCAGGTTTTCCACAACACATAATGAGTTTACAGTAACACCTTGTCAAGACATAATTTGACAAGGATCAAATAAGATCACACACATGGCCAATGCCTGTGGAGTGAGTGAGCACTGCGCACATACACATGAGCCTCGAGTGAGCCGTCAGACAGAGGCTGCTTCCAACAAACCCTCACACCAGGCTCCCTAAAGGCTGACGGCTTCTGTTTATGATGCGCTCCTGCACCACCAGGACACCCAAAAACATCCTTTGTAGGCACAGCCAGACGGCCCGACTGATTAGCAGCTAGGACACAGCGCAGTGGAGGCAGCGGAGTGGAGCAGCACTGAGCGGCCCTTGCGTGACTGTACGCCTGACTACTTGGACAAAGCACGGACAAAACAGCCAAGCACAAGGGGTGGTGAAAGGCTTTGGTGGGTTCAAAACTACTGAAAACAATATGACAGAAACAACTCACCTCAGCAGCTCCTTACAGCGAGATGTTCTTCAAATTGAAGGTACTTTGCATCGCCTGGATTGAACTGTAATGCTGTGTTCACACCAGACGCGGCAAGCGCGGAGAAAACGCGCATAAATAGACACGTAAACATTTGAGTTTACACGCTTCATTCGCGTATACAAATCCACTTCATTCGCGCATCAAATCCGCTTTGTTCACACTCACTTACTCACATTCACTTGAGAACAGATGTGGATTTGCGTGATGGGCAGGGATTCTGTCTGGTCTGGTGACTCTAGCTTCATTGCTAAATGGCTAACATGGATTTTACAGAGAAAATAACAGTGTTTGTGTGCTTTATGAAGGCTGAAAAACAGCGTCGAGTTGTTTGGAGCTGTGTCTGAGTCCACTAGATTTTTTCAGAGGTGCACCGAGCTCTATGAGTTCATAAACACCTCCAAAAACTTAACCTGGATGATGGATAATGGAAGCATTCAGTGGAGCTTCTGACTGAGCCAAGCCCAGTTTGATGAACTGTTGTAAGTGTCGGCAGGAGGATTTTCCCCTGGGACACCAACAACAGGCCCTACTGTACGTCATAATCACACCCCAACAAGAGCAAGCTCCTGATGGGTAACGCGGCACGAATGTCCATGAAATTCAGATTTTCGAACTGAAGCAATTCACGTCAAACGCGCAAAACGCTCAATTCGCACCGCAGGATGTCTATTAGCGCCTTTGCATTGACTTTACATGTAAATCAATCACGGTTGACGCGTCTACCTTGTCTGATGTGAACGCAGCATAAGGAAAAAGGGTTGTGGTGGATTTTGGGTGTGATACAAATGCAAGACTTCAGTATCTCAGAATTATATGGGCACCAACAAGTATTAAGCTGGATCATTGATGGATGGGAGATATTCTTCCCATTTACACCTGTGTTTGTCCACCAATTTCTTGATTTCCTTGATGAGAAGATCCACAGGCAAGTGGATACAAGGACTTTCTTATCATTTGATCTAACGCTGAAAACTGATCTTGTGCAATTTGTACTTAAAACTCGAAGCTTGAATGGAAAACGATTAGGTGTGCCAGCGTTTGCTTCGGATGTTACAGCTGCAAAAGAGTTTGTGTTAGAACCAGGACTGGTAAACAACATTGTGCTTTTGAGTTTCTTCTTTACCTTCAGATCAAATGTACAATTTCCACTGGGAAAGTTTCAATCCTGTCTAAGGCCCCGTTTACACTAGTGCGTTTTAGTTTAAAAACAGCGTTTTTGCATGAAAACGATCCGCGTCCAGACTAGGGTATCTCAACAGAACTCCCTCCACCAGAAACAAATACCACGTGACTATTCGCGCACCATTCACGCACTCCGGGCATGCGCGTTCAAGTATAAACAGGAAGCACGTGTCTCGCTCGGCGTTTGGTTATTGTATACGTTGGTTGAACGATGAACGCGATGGCAAAGAAAGCAAGAGAGGTCTTTTTGAGGACAGAAGACGAGGTTGAGTTGTTACTTAAAGTAACAAATGAATATAAAACATCCATGGCTATCAAAAATACAGTGTTTACAGTGAAGACTGGTCTGCCGTCTCCCAGTGACGTTATAGCCATGTGCGCTTGACAAATAAGGAAAGGATACGCAATGACCCAAATCCCCAATCACGTATTGGATCTCAGCAACCACGCCTTCGTTTCCAAAGGTCTCCGTTTCCCTCCATCCACACTGAGACGCAGCAGCAGCGTTTTAGAATGAAAACGCCCTCTCTAGCGTTTTCAAAACGCTCCGTTTTCGCACCTCAAAAACTCCAGCGTAGTGTGGACGAATGGTGTAACTGTAGCAAAACTTAATGCATTTTAAAACGAAAATGCACTAGTGTAAACGGGTCCTAAAAGTGCATTTGTATCCCATTTTTAAAAAATCAGGTCAGTTGGAAGAGAGTAGGTGTTATTTTGTGGCTGTTTGAAAGCAATTGAGCACAATGTGTTTTCAACTACCTCTGGAAGGGGTGGAAATTAAAGAAATTCGAGATGTTAACATAGTTTGCACCTATATCTACAATGTCCACGTCTAATCAGATCAACAGAAACATTTTTGACAATGACTGCATCAGTGCTAAAAATGGTGACTTAGACACAATCTCAATTGAACCCCTTAGCCCTTCTCCTTACCCCTTGTTTTGCGTGTTCACATGAAGGTGTAAGGGTGTTCCAATTCTCTTTAGCTTAACGGCATAGGGGTGGCCAACCCTGTTCTTGGAGATCTACCTTCCTGCAGATTTCAGATGCAACCCATATCAAACACACCTACCTGTAATTATCAAGTGCTGTTCGGGCCCTCATTAATTGGTTCAGGTGTGTTTGATCAGGGTAACAGCTGGACTATGCTGGAGGGTAGATCCCCAGGAACAGGTTTGAGCACCCCTGGCGTAGGGTAAAGGGGAAGGGCTAGATACCCCTTCAAATGGAGATTTTCCAGGACCACACTCGAAACCAAAAGGTAAGGAAATTTCCCAGATTACACTATCTACAATGGCAGCATGTCTGCACACGGAAGAAGGGAGATGCACAAATTAGTATTTTTTGTCGTTACAAGTTTTTACAACAAACAAGCAAATGTTTTAATACGTTCATATCTGTGTTCTTGTTTTACCATCTTGCTTTAAAAATTTTTTTTTTTAAAGCGCAAAAAAGAAAAACTCTAAATTTCGCTATGCGTAATCCCTAATAATAACCCCTGTTTAGTCCCACAACATATTTTCACTTCTGACACTCCATAACACTCGAATACCCTGTCAGAAAAGTCTGGTGACAGGGAATCAGCTTTTTACAGTGTCTGGTATAATGTTAATGCTGCTCTTGTATTTACATAGATGAATATGGCCATGGTGTAAATGCATAGTAGAGTTATCATCAATCTGATAACAGTCGCGATCATCAATCTCATATGTAGTAAGAAATAACGATAATGAGGTGCGCAGGTGCTGTAGTAGTGTCCCATTTTTAGGGGCCATTTTTTGAAGCCCTTTCCCTTCACACTCTGTTTCAAGGGCCAAGAGGAAGGGGAAGGGGTACAAAAACAGAATTGGCATTGGGTCTTAACATTAAAACTGACTAAAGTGATTTATGTTGCTATGCAAGGTGTTTTGAAGGGGCATACTGCATGCCTCCTCTGTTTTTCAAATAACCAATCGTGTTTTGTTTACATGACAGCTCAGCAAATCTGACAGCCACAGTTTTATTAAATATAAATTCAAGATAGATTAAATATGGATCTGTTACTACTAGGAGAAAAACTGTGATTGTTCAGTTTGTGACATACACTACCAGTCAAATTTGGGGTCAGTAGGATTTTTAAACGTTTTAAAATAAGCTTCTCCTGCTCACCAAGGCTGCATTTATTTCATCAAAAACACAGTGCAAATTGTAAAATTGTGAAATGTTATTGCAATGTAAATATAACTTGTTTAAAAGTATTCAAGTGATTTTAATGATGAATTTGCAGCTTCATTACCCTAGTGTTCAGAGTCACATGAACCTTCAGAAATCACTCTAATATTAATTGTTGTTATTATTATCATTATTATTAATATTATTATTGGTAATAGTAATAAAAACAATAATGAATTGACTAATAATTTCATTTAAAACTGTATACAATAAGTAATAAATACATTTTTAATAAATAAGTATTTAACATTTTTTCCATTTAATAAATGCCGCCTTGATGAACAGAACAATTTTATTTAAATTATTAAATAAAATCAACAATAAGATTAAATAAATAAATTTTTAAAAATACTGACCACAAACTTTTGACTGGTAGCGTATATTGGTGCATGGCATCAGTGTCTGCCTTCTCTTCCACTCGTCAGTGCTGTTTATAATGCCAAGGATGAACTGCTTTACGATGTTTGTTCTCCTCCATCGTGTTTTAACACACTGTGCTCTGTGTAGAATTCAGATGGGTGAGATAAGTTTTGTGCTCAGCCTCAGCTTGAGCGGATGATCTAGCCGGGAGTACACCGTTCTATACATCTGCCTTTTCCCCCCAATTTCCTTTACTTCAAATTAAAATTTGTAACCTTGTGATTCATTCCGTTGCTTGACGGGTTTAAAACACTCTAACAAAGACTTTTTTTTTTTAATCCTCGTTGGAAAAATGTAAGAGAAAAACCTCTGTAGGAGGTGCTGCTAAAACCGTACGCAAGCACAAACACAATGTAAGGGGTGGAAGGCTTCAGATAGTAAATATAATTTTATTGATCAGAAATCTGATGAGAAGCTGAAGTGAGGAATGATGTCATAAAAATCTTTGGCCCGTACCAGCGGAAGAAAGAGACAAGCCAATATGTGAATTTGAATGCTTATATCTTCTAACTGCACATTTTTCCTATTGTTTTGTAGCACACTAAGATTAAGATTAAACATAAAAATCATACTAACAGCCAACATTTGAGAAATAGAAAAGATAGAATAGACAAACATCTCACAGACGTTTAGCAAAATTGCAAACAAAAATATTATTTAAAACCCATTACAGTTGGTTACAAAAAGATGACGGTGAATAATAGAAAAAAAGAACAGTAACACATCAAATATTTGCAGTGTTCTTTGGTCAAGCCACGGTTAATAACATCCACACAGCTTCATCTTCAGATCTCCTCAGGGGTTTGCTTCAAAGAAACAAAGTGTTTCGTAAAAGAGCGTCATTTGCACCAAAGCAAGTTCTCTGACTTCACCTTTACTGCTGAAGAAGAAAAACCTTGTATAAATGCTCAGAGAGAAGTGCAACAAACAAAGCCTGTCAGGTACAGTCTGACATACACTCAATGCGTCAACAACTTTGAAGTCTAACTAAAAACGAAAAGGCTACGGCTGTTCAAAAACATCTGTACATGACAAAACTGCACTATTTATTGTCATTTATACAGATTTTTCCCCAATAATATCTTGCATTGGTAACAAGCTTCGATGAGCTTTAAAATGTTAAGGTTCCAAAGGTCAAGTTGAATTTCTTTCATCAAAACATTTCTCATATGCAGTACTCAAACTATATTTCTTTGTACTGCCTCGCTGGCCAGCACTCACATTGCAACTTTATTTTCAAATAGATTTATGCAATGCAGCAATTTTCACTTAATTATATAGCATAATTCAGTAGATTATGAATTATGAATTATGGTGACACATTTCTGATAAAACATATAAAGAAATGCATTAAATGAGAACATTTTTATACACTCACCGGCCACTTTATTAGGTACACCTGGCTCGTTAACTCAAATTTCTAATCAGCAATCACATGGCAGCAACATTCAGATGGTAGGGTCAGAATTTGGTGTCAACAATATGAAAGCATGGATCCATCCTGCCTTGTATCAACGGTTCAGGCTGGTGGCGATGATGTAATGGTGTGGGGGATATTTTCTTGGCACACTTTATGTGCATTAGTACCAACTGACCATCGTTTCAATGCCACAGCCTACCTGAGTATTTTTGCTGTCCATACCTTAATGAGCACAATGCACTAGTCACCAGATCTCAATCCAAAAGAGCACCTTTGGAATGGGGTGGAACAGGAGATTCGCATCACAGCTGACAAATCTGTAGCAACTGAGTGATGCCATCATGTCAATATGGATCAAAATCTCTGAGGAATATTTCCAGTACCTTATTGAATCTATGCCATTAATGATTAAGGCAGTTCTGAAGGCAAAAGGGGGTCTAACACGGTACTAGTTAAGTGTACCTAATAAAGTGGCCGGGGAGTGTATATAAATAGCGCAAAAAAAATTTCGATTATGAATTTGACCACTATTGTGCTGCCTTAAAAAAAAAGCACCAGTACTCACTGTGAGAATGAACCTACGCTTGGACTTCTCTGAACAAATTCAGAAGGCACCTGCAGAAACAAGAAGCAGGCTCCTCCGGAAAGCTTTCAGCATTGGACTTCCCTTACATGCGCACACTGAATGATATCAAATTTCCTCCAGACCGCCAGCCAAGACACAACATGCTACAACATCAAAGGCACCGAGATTCTGCATTCCTGTCAGACTCGGAAAATCACGACCAATGGAGTTTTCCAGCAACGTGTCCCAATGCCACTCTCCCTTCATAACTTTCCCTAAGAATGCAGAGTTAGCAGCATATCAAGATGATTCCTGTCTGTTCAACTTAAAAAGACCTTGACTTTCCAAGCAACAGAAGACATCCTGTACAGATAACATGGACAAAAAAAAAGAGGAGGTGGCAAAAACAATACTGTCTGCATCAGTGACAACAGGCATGGCAGCCATGCAAACGTTATTTATGAGCCACACAAAAAGATACAGGAGGCAAACTCCATAGCAGCGCAAGAGAATATGCTGACTGGAGTAATATTACAACACCTATGGGAATATCGGAGCATGCCATCATTATATTGGTCTATTATTGCTGGTATCTAAAGTACTCGCACTACCAGCAGCACAATTTAGCCTAATGGCACCAACAGGTTGTTGACGATTTACACCATAAAAAAAGAGACAAGACAGCAAAGCAGTTCAGCATAAAAGGAGGGCTCTAGAGTCAGTGCCATCTGAGCTACGTGACAGACTAGCAGGGATGCACAAATTTTGCTAAATCTACTAGTTGACTAATTTTGAATTTTAATTTCACAGTCAATCACTAAATAAAATGCGTTAAAGGGTTAAAATTTTCTGCGATTTTACCAGAATCTGGTATTGAACATAGATTACGATTTTAGAATCTGTTAGCTTTAATTGTAGGGAATAACTGGCTTATTTTGAGCTTGACCCAACATTTTCATCTTCTGGGTTTAAAATCTACATGGAGTGGTGTCACTTGTGGTGATGTAGCATAGGACTGGGATTACGTCAATGATATTTCAGCGTCTAATTATTATTCATGAGACCAAGTTTTTCTTAATCTATGAGAAGATGCTGTTTCTGTTATTTGGTCAAGCTGTGAGACCATGCAGTAATTCAGCGGTCATGACGGGTTGCAGCGCTGTTGGTGTTGTCAGAAAACTTTTAAGAGTCTATACTGAATTTTTCTGGAAAGTGGATTTTTGAACATTGTTGACTGACCGTTGCATGAACACGCTCGACAGATAGGGCTGTTTTTGGCTCAGCAGTTTGAAAGCTGCGTCTATCAGCTGACAGAACTTTCAAATGCTCCCGTGTGCGTGGCCTTTTCTGTCCCTAGGATCCCTAGGAAACAGATAGGATCCAAAAGTAGCTTGGACTTCTCAGTCACGTCTCAATACCAAATATTAGTAGTGTTAAAATTACAAGTTCTAAGTTATTTTTGTTAAAATCAAAAGTTTACTGTTTTTGTATTAAATTAAAAGCAATTACATTTATCTCCTTTGAAAAATGGTCAGATCCTTGACTCAAAAACTGTAATGTAATCCAAACTGTGAGATTTGTGATCTGTTACACCACTAAATATTAAGGTAAGGCAGTTGAAATTGATGTTTAAATGGATTTGTATTCTGTGTTAATACATCTACAGTTGCACTTCTGAAACATTTTGTGCCTTCTTGTGTGTGTATCTGACCTAAGGGATTGGATCTATCCTACATACTTCATCAGCTAGAAATCTGAATTAAAGGAAATCTGAAGAAAATGATTAACTCAAAACAAATGAAAAGCAAAACAAGAACAGATGAATGATTCACAATGAAATATGTACCATGCACTTAGAAAACATAAAAGAAAATCTGAATTCTTAAAACTGAAACCGACTTCTTACAGATCATGTTTCTGGATTTCAAAATGCAAAATAGTACAAATTGTCTTTTTAGTATACCAAGTCGTCTACCTGCAAGACGCTGCCAAAGGAATATCAGGTGAGCAGAGTGGTGAAACCTGTCTAGCACATTTACATTGAAAAACGAAAGAGTGGAATGCAAAACCTCTTCTGTGTGAACGGCCCCTAAAAACATGCGACCTCTCAGAGAGCGTTCGCTGGATCAAGTGGTTGGTAACAGCGTTTTTAGTTGCAATCATGATTTATTTCTACTGCTCAGGCTTCCTCCTTTGAATGTAAATTGCAAATAATTTCAGGTACATAAACCTTATGACGGAAATTAAGAGGCTTGTGTAAATACAATTAGACTAAGCAAGCATGGATGCGGTTCATCCACAGTCACTGACATAGAAATAACAAAAGGAATGGTTAACGTTATATTAGCCCTGATAGAGAAGTTACATTTCATACAATCAAAACTTAACAACACATCAGATCTGATCTAACACAAGCACATATAATAGAGAGTGCACCCACATCAGATTTGGTGCAATCATTTATTCACCATTGTGCTGTTGCAAAGCTGCATGATTTTGCTTTATACAATGAAAGTGAAGGGTGACTGATGGTATTTTGAAGCCATGGCACACCAAACCGACTTCAAAGATCTAACTGCGTCAAAATTCGCCAGCGTTAATGGCTTGCATGGGATGCATCTCGGCCAAAAAGCTTCACCTGAATACACCAGAGAAACTAGTACAGCTGATGGCAAAATAGCAGGTGTGTTCTGCATATAAGAATTTAACTGTAATTCCCCATATGACAACTCAACATGCTGAGTCGGGCAAACTGCCTCCGACGTGAGCCCAACTACAGCCAACAAGAAAACCAGAGTAAAATGTGCCTGTTCTGACCCACCTCAACCAAAGAAATTAAAGTTTGGAAATGCAATTGCTTTACAAATTCACTTTGACGGTTGTTGGGCAGTTAGTCAATATAGTCAGTTGCAACCGAGATCTATCCCTAATGTCCAAGGCTCCTCCTTTCACTGAAAATTTTAACATAGACCTAATGACTAGAATTAAAGGGGTTAAGCATGGCCCTAATAATGAATGGAATAAGTAACTTACAATCAAACATCATAAAAATCAACACTTCAACCATAGTGAGTGCACCCAAATGAAAATGGTGCAGTCATTTACTCACAGGGATGTTCTGACAAACCTGTATGAAATTCTTTCTTCCGTGCACTTCTTTTTCTATTCATTCAATGAAAGTGAATCACTGATGCTATCTCCGTTTATGTTAGTCTGGAATCACATGAGGGTGAGTAAATATTTTGTTTTATTTCTAGGTGAAGCATTACTTTAAGCACAGGAGGAGCATGGTGAATTCATTTGTAATGGTGAATTATAACAGTAATTGAAGCAAAAACAGGGAGAAATTTGATTACAAGTATTCCCACCACAAACCAAAACGGCTGAGACTAAAAAAAGGCTTCATCTTAAAGCCAGCATTAAACTTCAAGAGCTCTGCCCTGATGCTCTGCAATTACGCGGTAAAGGCAGAATTACTGCATCACGTGCCCAAATAAAGTTTCCATCCAAAAGGTTGCGACAGCAATGAAGGGCATTAGGAAATTAATTATTGGATTCAAGTACAACACGTAAAGGGCTTAGTTTGCAAGACCGAGCAGTGTTATTTGATTAACACTATCAGGAATGCGGCTTAACTTAAAAAAAAATTGGCAGAACACATCAGAAGTAGATGCCTGAAAGCATTATCTTCACAACAGAAGAACTGCGGTCAAGCCAGCCGCCACTTCAAAATGAACGGTCATTCTAG
>CAIGQQ010023751.1:0-10118 GCA_903798035.1 Danio albolineatus
CTCCGGGTTGATTGTCTCCGCTGGGTCTTAAAGGCAAGAATCACGGCCGAAAATGTCAAATATGTGTGTTAGTTTCTCCAAACAACTGAAGTTTCTCCAACAATAAACCCGGGAGGAAGAGAAAGCGTTTTTATCCGCAGGTAGACCGGCTATGAAGCGCGCGTCTGCATCATCACTAATTAAGAGTCCAGGTGAAACAGATAAAAAAAAAAAACACGCACGGCACGGTTGAGAGACACTTTGATAAAGAAAAAAAACCCAATATTACTGCGTTATAGAGCTTAAATACACTTTATAACGCAAAACAACATCACGCACGCATAGCTGTTCTGTGTCAGTTACATCAGTTGACTGTTGAATTCAAAAATCTTAACCCAACTGGTTGAGTTATTAAATAAATAACCCAATAAAAGGTTAAAATAACCCAACAAAGCACCAAATATTTTTAACTCAACTATTGGGTTACATTAATAACCCAACGTTTTTTAGAGTGTAGGGAAATTTAGGGGGGGGGGGGGTGGTGGGCGTGTTCACGACCTGCTGGAGCTTCCAACATTTTTAAAGACGCGCTATCCATACACATAAACTGCCCATTTGACTTTTTAAAACTCTTAAAACTTGATTTTGTGGCATAGTTTATGAGTATTTTCCTAATTTTGCGGATTTCCCGTCCGCCATTAATAGCCCTCATCGGTTTCATGTGCAGCACATGCGAGTTGCTATAGTAACTGTAAATGTTTAGGAGAAGTGCATTTATTTCGAACTGTGATCAAACCTGACTAGAACTACCTGTGCGTTTCAACGAAATATAGCACACCCTCCAGCTAATCAGAATCAAGAATTTCAACAGACCATGAAATAAAGCTAAATACTGTACAAAATACAGCGTTGAAATGTTCTTTTTAGTTAATAATCCATTTGAACACATTCTTACATTGTATAATACTGGTGACAATCAATCAATCGATCAATCAATAAATCAATCAATCAATCAGAAATGTCTTGAAGATTTTTGAGGTGAAAACTTATAGATATGAATGATCTGTCAGGACTGGTTTAATTTGTGAAATGAAACTGTTAGGTCCCACTTCATATTAAGTGGCCTGAACTAATATGTACTTACCTTATAATTTATAATTAGTTACAATGTACTTATTGTGTAATTACATGTATTTACATTGTACTTTTGATTGATTAAATACATGTATGTAATTACATCTGTAAATAATTTCTGTAATTACATTTATAATTACAATGTTGACCATCACTTACTCCTTACTCCATCACTTACTTATTCTACTCTTAAACCTACCCATACCATCAAACCTGTCCCTAACCCAAACCATATCCCACCTCAAGAGGACTAGAAGTGTTCTGCAACACATTATGAACACTTTGAGTATTGTGATTGTATTCTGATGCAAGTACATAGTAGTTAAAGCCACTTAATATAACGTGGGACCAAATGTTACAAAAGAATGGAACCATACTGAGTGTGAATTTGTTGAAACAACACATATATAACAATGTAGCTATTGATTATCATTATCCAATAGCCTGCATGTCCCAAAAGACGTCAGAAGAGACGCAGAAAAGAAAAGCTGTTTCAGAGGATCAGCAAATTAATACAATTTGTTTTTGTTCTAGCATAACATGCATTGAACAAATTGTTCCGAATAAGACTTGGAACATGCTGCACAAAAAAAAAAAAAAGAAAAGATTTTGCATTGACTTAGCATTGCATCGATTTTCAATGTGACTTTTGTCAAACAAGCGTTCAAAAGTTTGCCCAAACCTCTTGTAAGTCTCTCACTTTGACTGTGTCTGTTAACATTAGTGTGAGTCCTCTGGGTCAGGTGGAAAGCAAACACCACCGTTGATTTTCATTGATCTATATCCCCAAACAACATTGATTGAAAGGAGTCATCTTCATCTGTATGCCTTTCTCAACTCAGCATGTCTCAAATCCATCCAAACACTGCTTTCACTGGCTAGTGCAGCTCCTCAAAATTCATTCCAGATCAAGGTGACTCCCTTCAACTAACTCTAATCTTAAACCGTTTTTTAACTGGTGGTATGTTTACTTATGGCTAACGCAAATGGACCAACAATAGACCTGGATTTCTAAAACCAATTGAAATTTGTCGTTATAATTGGAATCACTGATGATCTGTCTGTCAGATCCTGAGCATAAACAAATAACAAATATCTTTAATAATGTGGTCAGTACCACTGTTCACTATATACATTGTACTGTATGCGTAAAAGTTTTAAGTGTGCATTCAAAAGGGATTTTAAGTAGGGCTGCATGATATTGGAAAAATCAAACATAGATTTGTTTTTTTTTTTTTGCGATATATATTGTGATATGAAAACAACTTCACTAGATGACTTAAATAGCTCTATTTGGAAATAATTTATTATTTTAGATTAATAAGATTATTATTTTAGATTAATTTAGAATAATTTATTATTACAATCCATACTTGTAACAATACTGACTACAACTACGGGTACACCTATTCACATAGTCATCGTCTTATACGTATTGCTGTCAACATTGCAATTGTACATTGTTTTGTTTCCCTTTGGGAGTATTTTGTTGCATGTTGTATTTTTGCATTTGAGTGTATTTTACATTGTCTGTATTTGTGCACTGTCGTTGTATTTGCACTGTCGCTGTATTTGCACTGTATGTATTTGTGCACTGTCGTTGTATTTGCACTGTCGTTGTATTTGCACTGTCTGTATTTTACACTGTCGTTGTATTTTGCACTGTCTGGAGCCAGCACCTAAGCTTTTCACTCATCATAGCACACGTGCTGCTGATGATGTGACAATAAAAGTGATTTGATTTGATTTGATTTGATTTGATTTGATTTGATTTGATTTGATTTGATTTGATTTGATTTGATTTGATTTGATTGACTGGGATGATTCTGTAATTTTATTCAGGTATACAGTAATTGAATAATCAATTGTAAAATAAAGCTACATAGTCTTTGTTGTATAAAAATTCAATAAAATTAATCAGCAATCATTTTTCAAAGTTACAAATGGTACAATTTCTAATGCCTGAATGCTTTTAAATCATTAATTTCACTGTAAGTGCATATTAGTAAAGACCACTTAATATAAAGTGAGACCCAAAGACGAGTATGTTAACATTAGTTAATTCACTGTGAGTTAATAAGAACTAACAATGAATTACCCCTATAAGTCACACTTTATTTTAAGATCCATTTCTTGATATTCACAAATCTATAACTGCTGTATGTCTTTTACCTCAACAAACATCTAATTAGCTACTTATTAGTTAAGGTAGTAGTTAGGTTTAGGTATTAGGTTATAAACATCTATTATCTTAATAATAGGCTGGTACTTCATTAACCAATATTACCAAAGATGAATAAATACTGTAATAATTAAAATGTGCATTGTTTGTTCATGTAACCAAATACATTACGTAACATTACCTAACTCAACATTATTGTAAAGTGTACCATTAGAATTAGTTTAAATACTGATTTAGTGTTTATGAATGTACTTAAATATATATTAGTATCAAAAATGGGAACATTTGTTTAAGACATTTCTAATACATCATTTGTATATTTTAAAATGTACTGTGGCTTTTTATTAACTTTTCAAGAGTATAAAAATAGAGTATGGTAGAGTACAAAAAGAATAACTAAATCAACACATTTGCTGCTGAAAAGTTAAAATGTGCCTCAAGCATCTTGAAAAGTGAAGAGGAATGAAGCTGAAGTCATAAACCCTGCCCTCTACATTCAAATGAATGCGATGTGAGCCAAAAAATAATAATAATAAAAAATCCCCAAAGATGCTTCAAACATTATACAGCAGATGATTCTTATCATGCTAATGCTATATGTTCAAGTGCTCTTTTTAAAATATATTTAATTTATTCATTCATTTTCATTATTGTGTGTTCCCAGTTGGATTTGCTACACTTTGGAAGTGATATTGATAACCTGGCTCCGTCTCATAATCACTACTGTGTAAACTCTGGCTTCAAATATTATTGTCGGTGAAAGATAATAGCAGCCAACCCTGTGACATTTTGGCTTAACTTCCTACAGTGGAAAGAAGTGGACGTGCTGCCCATCTGTCTTCTTTTGTCTTGTTTGTTTACAGTCTATCAACTAGTTTGTGCATAGTATAGCCACATTATTACAGTTCACCGTCAGTGATACACTGAACCTTACCCTCTTTTCTGTGATGAGGGGTGGAATTGTCTGGGACCTGGACACAGTACAGCTGCCTGGTCTGAATCCCTCCACCGCAGAGAACGCTAACATTGTCAAGCCTTCTGTCCTGCTGGCTAAGAAGAGGGGCCACTTGACAGTCTCCCCAATCGGTGCTCTTCCACACGTACCTGAAGAACAAAAGCATGGGCCCGCTGTGGTGAAACACACTTCTTTTGTTTTGGCTCTTTAGTCTCATTATATCGTGCTGGGCTCCTCTCAAAACTTGTATTGGATAAATGGACACAGGGAGCTGCTGCTGAAAGATACTAATAGGCTTAGCTTCCAGTTTTCCGGTAGGAAACCATCTACTAATGAAAATGCATTGACTAACCAAAGCGTTATGATGCATAAACCAGCATTTTTAATGAAATACCAGTCTGTTTCTATTGATCAAAAACCTAATCTCATTAATTAGCTTCTAATCTTTGCAACGCTCAGATGCAACAGGGGTTCAGTAAATAAATACTTGAACACAACACTCGAACAAAAAAACATTTAGTATTTTTTTTTTTTTTTACACATTCATGTACATTAGGACTTTAATATTGGGAGGATGAGATAGAAACCTTGGGCAGTTTGGAAGCAGATCTCCAATGATGTTGCAGGCCTCCTTTTCTTCAAGAGCAGGGCACTCTTTGCCTTGTCCAATGGGAGTTTGCGTTATGCTTCGAGTCCTGACCCGAAAACCAGGCGACATATCTGATGCTCTGCATGTCTTTGAACATGGACTCCAAACGGACCAATCGGAGGTCTCGCAGTCTCTGGGCATAACACAAGACTGGAATGTGCCAGGGCCGTTGTCAAGGGTACAAAGGCTATGAAGAAGAAAACAAATAAATTAAAAATGAGAGGCAGAGGAAAACATATTCAAACATTTCAGCTCTGCCAAAAAGAACAGAAGACACACTCGTTTTTTTTTTTGAGTTGAAAGAACACACTGTTTATATAATGAGATAAATGCCATCAATTGCTCCTCTACTGCTGTTTGATATGGAAGAAGAACCATTTATGTTTTCTGCCTGTAAGTGGTTATGTCTGTGATGAGTTCAGTTTTAATTTAAAAGAAATTCAGTTAAAAAAATGAACTAAATAAATGTTAAAAACTATAGCAATATAGTTGAACTTTTCAGAGCGCATTTAATAACACAAGAAGTGTGTCGGTGACAAAAGCAGACATACTGTCTTACAACACATTCAGTTTTGCTTGGTTTAATTTGTACCAGAAAATAAAAATATGTTTAGTAAATTTCAGTTAACCCTGGTTTGCTACAGTATAGACAGAAATAGCCAACAATACCATTAAAAGTCATGCTGGGTCTGTACAGTAGTTAGTAAAACAATGCAAACAGGACAACAAAAAATACCTTCTCCCTTGCCTTGCCTTACAATGCTTTAGTCCACTTCCTGCTTTCCCCCTTTACCTCAACTACTTCTATTTTATTCACTTCAAATGGAAGACTCATGTATTATTTGTGTTCCCTTGAAAAGTTGTTCCCTGGAGTTGTTAGAAGAAACGTACATTCACAGTTCACACTGTTGCTTTTAAGACCAAACTGATAGAAGATAATTGAATGGATAGTATGATCACATCATCTACTGTTTTAGTTCATTTTGATGTCTTTAGATCAAGTTTATATTTAGCTTGAGCAAATCCAGATTTATTTACAAGCAGACTGATGTTTTTAGCAATCTCAGTCTACCGTACTTGTTTGGTGCAACCAATGTTCAGATGGCACTTTTCACACTTATTCACATGAACCGAGAAATCGCACCAGAGTCTGTTTTAATCGAACTAAGCTGCCAAGTGTGAACACCCCAAACGAATCCTTAGTCAGAAATGTTTTATTTTCCTTATTATACTGCAATGCTTGAGTGATAGTGAAGCAAGTGGATCTGAATTTTGCATAGCAATAACTTCACACTGTGTAATGAACGTGAAGCGAAGGATATTTAAATGAGCGATTCACCTTTGTGTCCTACAAAGCAACGCCTGCGAAATGAAATACGAATAAACTCACAACAAATTGCATATCTAATTAGCAATTCAGCCGCACAAGTCACCCGATTCAATTACTTGCGTATATCATAATCCGTTTGTGTAGCATTCATTTTCACTTCATTTTAAATGATAATTAGGCTATAATTGGAAAAACTGCACAAATTGAACTCAGGTGGGAAATATTCAAATCACTACATTTCATTGAGCATTCACGTAGGATTTACAAATGAATATGTTAATTAGAGCAAATGCTCCATCTCACTGTAAAATAACACAGCGGCCCTGCTCTTGTTATGCTACACCTGTAGTAAATCTGTCAGACCCCATTCTGCTCTACAAACCTCTAACAAAACTCCCTCACTTTCAGCCATAAATGCTTGGAAATCTGTATTAAACAAATGTGAAAGCCAGAAAAGCATCTAAAATAAAACCCCCAGCAAAAACATAGACAAAACACAGTTTATATATACGATTGATATATAAAGCCAAAGCAATCTCATGGAAATACCTAAGGTTTTGGATTTTGTTGCTTTTTCGTGTTAATTTTTATGATCTCATTCATACATTTTAGTATGATTTTGGTTTAGTGGTGCACTGTAAAAAATAAAATCACGATTTGTTCATCAGACTGTACTTTTTCTGTCATATATACTAAGGATTGTGAATAACTATTGATTACATAAAACATATACGTTATGTCAACAATATTCGCTAAAATGTTATGTCTACATGTTTAACTGAGTTTTCTGGACAAACGTTTTTGTTTTGAACAGGAATGTTGATGTTTAAATAATTCGCGCATGCGAGACGTGACGATCGAAAACTAAGCTTGTTGATCTGTTGCTTGTAAGAGGGGTGACACAGTTGGGCAGTGGATATCACAGTCACCTCACAGCAAGAAGGACGCTGGTTTGAGTCCCAGCTGGGTCAGTTGGCACCCCTGTTCACATGCGTTTCCTCCAGGTGTTCAGGTTTCTGTTACGGTTCATGGATCTATGTGTTCCTTTCTGTGTGTGTGTGTGTATGTGCGGGTGTGTTTGTTTGGGTATGAATAGCGTGGCTGTCTGTTGTGTTTACTTCGTCAGCTGTGTGGTCACGTGGAGGGCACCGCTCAGCTGACTAATCAGAATGCAGCAGCTGTTTAGTGTTATCTCGGCTATTTATACCCAGCGTCTGAGTCCCTCATTGTCAGTTCGTTGTCATTCATTCTGTGTTTGTGCCCTGTCAGGCTTCAATGACTATTACCTGCTTCATGAACTTTGTCTTATGTGAGCGGCTGTGAGTTTTCACCTGTGGACTGCATCTCCATTGCACCTCCTCTGTCTACTGTGTGCTTTCTATTCTACAGCTGTTTAGCTGCGTTGTTTCCTGTGTGAGGATCGTCCCTGAACTTCTCTACCACCACGCTACACAAACTTTTGGTACCTGAGCCTTGTTTGATTACATCTTGACATCAAATACTATTATATTTTTCTCTCGCAGTTGGGTTTCCTTGTTTAATTGTTACAGTTTTCCCCGTAGTCGAAAGACAAGCGGTACACATGTGTGAATGGATATTTCCCAGTACTGGGTTGCAACTGGAAGGGCATCCACTGTGTAAAACATATGCTGAATAAGTTGGCGGTTCATCACGATGTGGCGACCTCTGATGAACAAAGGGACTAAGCTGAAGGAAAATGAATGAATGAATGAATGAATGAATGAAATAGTAAGTTTGTGTGTCATTTTTAGATAAAATGATTAAAAACAGCATGATATGCTAACTAGTACTAATTACTTATTTTGCAAATTAAAAAAAAATCATCATCCACAAAACAGAAAAAGATGAATTGACCCAATAGCAACAGTAACTGTTCAGTTCTTCAGTAACTGTTGCTTCAGTTGATGTGACAAGAATATCTTTATTAGTAAAATGCAATAATCAACATTGCATGAATAAACAATATTATGTTAGTTAAACAAAATATTGTTAATGAGAAGAACTAAAAAACAGTTGTTGAGACAACCCAAAGTTCTTACTGCATCAAGTTGCCTTGTTTTTTTAATGTTTTCTCAACAATTTATTTTTGACAGTGTGGGGTTCAGGGACACGCCACCTTTTAATAATCTTGTGTTTTCATATGAATGAAATCTTATAAAATAAGCCATGGTCACCCTAAAGTTGGAGCATGCAAAATTCTGTCAGACGGTGCTGCAAATTAAGCGGAAGAAAACAAGATGATGTGACACTGATAAAATGAATGATTGCTTCAGAACGATTGATTCAATATCTGCACAGAGGGGTCACATTTTGTTTTTCTATTGGTCTGATGCATTTACATGATGTGAAATCAGAGGTCAGAGTTCACCAAGACTAAACTTTCGAATGCAGCAGCATGCAAGACCTGTCACATACGCTTGTGTTTCCGGTCTGCTGCATGCATATGAATGGAAATCAATGGCTTGAAATGTGCAATGTGACCATGTGTTAAGCAACCTTATTCACTATTCTGACAATATGTAAAATGGTTAAGGTTCCTCATGAGATCATGCTGTATAAAACACTGTACAGTGCATGTTCTGACAGAATCTAGTTGTTGTTGTCAGACTAAGATTTGCTCTCTGTGGAGAAACCACAGATGACGTGCGCAACACTCGAGCAATGCAAAGTTTCACTGTGTCAACTAATATTTCATAAGCTTTTGTCTTCATAAGCCAATTATGAAGTAAATGAAAGTAATGAAAATGTTATGAAGTAATGAAAATGTTTGTACATCAAAATGTAGCAGCTTCTTTTACATGACATGAGGATTAACAAGGGATGATCCCCATTTTGCATCTGGTTTAACTGACACATCAAGAAGAGTTGCTCTTTTAAGCTTGTTTAGTTATACAGTTCTTTGCACATCATATAAGGCCATAATTCACCCATATTAAAGATATACAGCACTGTGAGACACATTTATGTGTAAAATATAATGCTATGTTATGCTTGTAAAACATAGTGATGTACAGTAATGCTATATTCAATGACATATACAGTTGAAGTCAGAATTGTTAGCCCCCCTGAATTATTAGCCCTCCTGTTTATTTTTCCCCCTAATTTCTGTTTAACAGAGAACATTTTTTCAACACATTTCTGAACATAATACTTTTAATAACTCATTTCTATTAACTGATTTATTTTATCTTTGCCCAGGTGACAGTAAATAATATTTAATTAGATATTTTTCAAGACACTTCTATACAGCTTAAAGTGACTTTTAAATGCTTAACTAGGGTAATTAGGCAGGATAGGGTAATTAGGCAAGTTATTGTATAATGATTGTTCTGTAGACTATCAGAAAAAAAAGCTTAAAGGGGCTAATAATTTTGACCTTAAAATGTTTTTTAAAAAATAAAAAAAAAACATTTTTTAAAAGGGGCTAATAATTTTGACCTTAAAATGTTTTTTTAAAAATTTAAAATTTAAAATTTATAAAATTTAATAATTCTGACTTCAACTGTAAAAAATAAAGGTTTTTACTGTTTTTGTTTTTCTTTATGAAATACATTTGGGTCAAAAACGAAACGAGTTTGCCTCAAATGAAAATTAACAGGGATTAAAATAAAATAAAATAAAATAAAATAAAATAAAATAAAATAAAATAAAATAAAATAAAATAAAATAAAATAAAATAAAATAAAATAAAATAAAATAAAATAAAATAAAATAAAATAAAATAAAATAAAATAAAATAAAATAAAATAAAATAAAATAAAATAAAATAAAATAAAATAAAATAAAATAAAATAAAATAAAATAAAATAAAATAAAATAAAATAAAATAAAATAAAATAAAATAAAATAAAATAAAATAAAATAAAAT
>CAIGQQ010023759.1:0-14638 GCA_903798035.1 Danio albolineatus
AGATGCATCTACTCACATATAAATGTCAACAAATGTATATTATGTAACGTATGATATAAATCTTGAAAAAAATACATAGAATAAAAACATGTACAAACAATTCCAGACTGACTTATTTCAGCAGTGTTAACATGTTATACATTTACACAGTGCATGAGTCAAATGAAGCCTATTGCCCTCCCTGAAGATATTCATCCATGTACGTACAGAAATAAGACAGGTCCATGTTCCCTCTCATCAAATATGTATTACATCGTACACTTATTATACATTTACATATCATACATGCATTTAAACATGTATTATTATATACGTGATCTCCCTTAAATCTCGTAACGGTTTAAAACTAAGAGCTTACGCTATGATGAAGGTACATTACGCACAAATGTAAAGAGCCTTTCCTAAACCGTGCTAACGTATGGATCGTCACCCACCTTCGTAATTAAAAATGTAATTTCTGTGGAAAAACGTGTCTCCTTTATTTAGTTTAGAGTGTGGAGCGATAGAATGTCGGTCCACAAGACAATAAACATCCGCTGTAAATGTTGGCACAGTTTTCAAAGAGGTAGTGAAGACTAGCACATCTGACTCTGCATTGCTCCGGTTGGAAGCACGAATACGCAACTATCGCTCTACCGGACGTGCGTTCGACCGTCCGTGAAAAAGGCCTATTGTAAGGCGAAGCGTGATTGGTTGGAGCGAGAACGAGCAGCGATTGGTCCGCAACACGTGACCGGTATCTGATTGGTTTAAGTAGAAGGTGGGCGGAGTCCATCTATTTGTGGATCAGTGTTCCTCTTGACGTGAGATGTGTTTCAAAATCCACAAATGCACAGCGCGATCCACAAATGCACAGAGAGCTACCCACAAATACCCACAGTGATCTACAAATGCACACTAATCTACAAATGCACAAGACGCAATTCACATATAAATGTCAGGCAAATTTGTATTTGTGGAATAAAAAATAAATGTGTGAGTATGTTTTTTTATTTGCAAGTCTAATTTCACTTACTTGTGAATGTAATTAATGTTTGTGGAACTCTAAGATTTATTTGTGGATCTCATTGTATTTATTTGTGAATATGCTTGGTATTTGTCAATCGCTTCACATTTATTTGTGGATTGTATTATATTTGTTTGGAATTACGAAACAATTCTGGCTCCATAGAAGTGTAACTGAAGAAGCCGAGCACAGACGCGGAGGAGGCGGATTAAATACACGTACGGGTTTATCCGTAACTGACAGGGCATCAACGAGCTGCCGCAAGAAATAATCTCCATGTATGAATTTCTTCATTACCTGTAGTACGAGCACTTACAGTTTATTGCTGATATGATACAAAAAAAATCAATAGAGATCATTGGGAATCAGGCTATCTCAATAATATCCGCATTACATTGAACGACACGTTCTCGAGCTTTATAGTATAGGCTATAAAAAGCATCCAATGCTGTAGTTTTCAATTAGCTATACTACAATTCACAATTTATTGTGGTAAAACTAAAGTTTATATAGTATTTATTAAGGTTGATCAATTCACTATAGTATCCTGAAGCACTCATTTTTCAATTGTAAATAATATATATACAGCATTAAAGTTTATTAAACAGAGTCATTTACTTCAAGTTAGCATAGTATTTCTTTTCATTTGTGTCAAGCATGTTGATAAATTAAGGTAGGCTACAGTTCATCCAAAAACAAAATTTCCTCATTATTATCATGTAGGCCTACTCATCCTCTACACCACCGTACACCGTAAGATATTTTGAAGAATGTTGCAAAAGCAGCAGCCATCGACTTCCATAGTATTTTTGGTTCCTTATACCTGTATAGATATTCCCTTATATAGATGTCAATGGCAATTTCCATCATTCTTCAAGAAATATCTTGTTTTGTGTTCAACAGAAGAGAGAAATTCATGATTCACCTGAGTCAAAATAACCCAGGATTCAATTTATCCTGGGTTTAGAAAGAGCCAGGGTTAAATACAGTAGCTGTAATATCTAGATGCCCTCCTCTCCTCCAGTTTCTGTTTTTGTAGTTGTGAATCTGCATCTGAATGTGTGTCTCCCTCTTTCACAGGGTTCCCAAAGCTCTTCGCAAGGACAAACAGACTAATGATTAACTGTGCAGTAACCTGTGCTGGAGTGATTACAGCAAAAGCCTGAGATTTAGATTGACATTGGTACATTTTTCGATGTTGAAATCATTTCCCAGTTTGATATTGTCCCTGTGTGGTTGATTAGCAGGTTATTTTTTTTTTTAAAGTGTAAATATTAATGTGTAAACTTACATACAACTTAGTAGATACAGAAGCATTGGTTTAATTGAGTTTATCTGGATAGTTTTTGGGTAGAACAATAAACTACATACATACAGTTGAGGTTATTAGCCTTATTGACCTTAAAATGTTTTTTATTTTTTTATTAAATTGAAATCTGCTTTTTTATCCAGCTGAAATAAAACAAATAAGACTTTCTCCAGAGGAAAAAATATTATCGGAAATACTGTGAATGAATATATATTTTACAGGAGGGCTAATGATTTTTTTATAATTTTTTTCAATGCTCCTAAATAGTGTTGGATTTTAAAAGTAATGTGTTACAATTTAAAGTCACCTTTTTATGGCAATAATGTGAATATATGAGCTATGTTGTTTTTGAATTAAAAAAAAAGATTAAACAGCAAAAGAAAGTCCAAGCGTAGGTGCAGTTTTAAGGATTAGTCATGACAATAAAGCCTTTTTAATATTTTTTCCCCAGATTTTTCCAGTGCCTTGGACTTTCTTTTGCTGTTTATTCTGATGAATCCCTTACCCAAAGAGCACCGATACAATAATTACGCTACCCCTGAGTACTTTTGGTTTGATTTTGGATTGTAATATATTACTTTTGAAAGTAATTTTTCCAAACACTGCTCATAAAAGCCCTTTTCTGCCACAATAAAAAACATCAATTTTCAATTGGCTCAATTTTATTTCACCATTTCACTACTTCTCTTGCAAGTTTATCTGTCTGATGAAGGGCTGGAGGCTCGAAACGTTACACGCTCTGTGTCAGCCTTTTTAATTTAATATATTTTGTATTTTTGGAGCTTTGGTGTTGCCGACTTTTTGGATACATATATTTGCAAGTTTACCTAACAATTCTGCATTTTATTGCAATTAGAAAATCCTTCATTCATTTTCTTTTCGGCTTAGTCCCTTTATTAATCTGGGGTCGCCACAGCGGAATGATCCGCCAACTTTTCCAGCATTTTTTTTAATAATTATTTTTTGGGGTTTTCACCTTTAATTGATAGGACAGGAGAGTATAGACGGGAAAGTGTGGGAGAGCAGACATAGGGGAAGGATCGGCAAAGGATCTCGAGCCGGGAATCGAACTCGGGTCACTGCAAGCATCTCGGTGATATGTGTCAACGCACTAACCACTAGTCTATTGACGCTGACATCCAGCAAATGTTTTACGCAGCGGATGCTCTCCCAGCTGCAACCCATCACTGGGAAACATCCACACTCATATACACACTCATTCACACACATACATTGACTAGTCTATTGACACCAACATCCAGCAAATGTTTTACGCAGCGGATGCTCTTCCAGCTGCAACCCATCACTGGGAAACCTACACATTCATATACACACTCATTCACACACATACACTATGGACTATTTTAGCTTACCCAATTCCCCAGTTTTTCTTAACATGTTCTTCTGTGGTGGAAACAAGCTTCTATACAGTATATGATTAAAAATAATAATAAACAACAATGACATAAGCACGAAAACAATGCCCTCAATCAATAACAGCTTATACCACTGCCATTTATTGACATTCAAGTCAGATGTTATCAACAGTTAGATATATTATAAAATATAGTCAAATCCCTTGCGTGATCCTTCAAGTTGTTCTTACAACACAAAATAACAATCATAAAAAAATTAAATAACTTAATAAACAACCTTCATGGACCACATTAAACAAATAAGGCTCGCACTTTACAATAAGCTTTCATTAGCTAATGTATTTACTAACATGAGCTAATTATGAACAATACTAGTACAGCATTTATTAATCATAGTTCAACATTTTTTAATGCATTATTAACATCCGAACTCATGTTTGTTAACATTGAGTTAACATGAACTAACAATGAACAACTGTATTTTCATTAACAAGCATGTAAATACTGTAATAAATGTGTTGCTCATTGATTGTTTGTGATAGTAAATGGATCAACTAATTAACTAACGCAACCTTATTGTAAAGTGTTAGCCAAATGAGCATGTAAACACGTTTTCCCGCTCAAACCGATGAGGGAATCCTCCTGTAATTGAAGATGGCACACAGTTGTAGTTATTTTCCAGTCCAGCAGAGCGCGCTGTTGTCCAGAGATGCAGTTTTCACATGTTAGCATGCGGCTCAAATTTCCCCTCTCTCCTGAGCTCATCAAACTTTAATAAAGATCTGTCAAAAGAAAGAGATGTGACTTTTAAGCAAACCTTAGATACTGTTTCACCATTTTCAACAGCATTGTTAGCAGCTGTCGGTGCGTTACTTTCTCAAAACGTCCATTTTAATTATAGACACCAACAATACTGAATGATTGCACAGAACTAAAATGTCAATATACACCCACAGGCCACTTTGTTAGGTACACCTTACTAGTACTGGGTTGGACTAGACTGACATAGACAAAGATTCAACAAGGTACTGGAAATATTCCTTGGAGACTTTGCTCCATATTGACATGATGGCATCACGCAGTTGTTGCAGATTTGTCGGCTGCACATCCATGATGTGAATCTCCCGTTCCACCACATCCCAAAAGTGCTCTATTGGATTGAGGCTGTGGAGGCCATTTAAGTACAGTGAACTCATTGTCATGTTCAAGAAACCAGTCTGAGATGATTCACACTTGATCCTGCCATGTTATCCTGCTGGAAATAGCCATCAGAAGATGGGTACACTGTGGTAATAAAGGGATGGACATGTTCAACAATAATACTCAGGTAGGCTGCGGCTTTGACACGATGCTCAGTTGGTACTAATGGGCCCAAAGTGTGCCAAGAAAATATCCCCCACACCATTACACCACCACCAACCTGAACCATTTATACGAGGCAGGATGGAGCCATGCTTTCATGCTGTTGACGCCTTCTGACCCTTCCATCCGAATGTGGCAGCAGAAATCGAGACTTTTTGGACCAGGCAGCGTTTCTCCAATCTTCTATTGTCCAGTGTTGGTGAGTCTGTGTGAATTGTAGCCTCAGTTTCCTGTTCTTAGCCGACAGGAGCGGCACCCGATGTGGTCTTCTGCTGCTGTAGCCCATCTGCCTCAAGGTTGGACGAGTTGTGTGTTCAGAGATGCTCTTCTGCAGACCTCGGTTGTAACGAGTGCTTATTTGAGTTACTGTTGCCTTTCTTTCAGCTGGAACCAGTCTGGCCATTCTCCTCTGACCTCAAAATCAACAAGACATTTATGCCCACAGAACTGCCGCTCACTGGATATTTTCTCTCTATTAGACCATTCTCTGTAAACCCTAGAGATGGTTGTGCATGAAAATACCAGTAGATCAGCAGTTTCTGAAATACTAAGACCAGCCCGTCTGGCACCAACAACTATGCCACGTTGAAAGACACTTAAATCCCCTTTCTTCTCCATTCTGATGCTCGGTTTGAACTGCAGCAGATTGTCTTGATCATGTCTACATGCCTAAATGCATTGAGTTGCTGCCATGTGATTGGCTGATTAAAAATTTGCGATAGCAAAAGAGCAGTTGGACAGGTGTACCTATTTAAGTGGCCAGTGAGTGTAAATCAATAATGTAATACACCATCATGACTAATAGTGAATGGAAATCTTTGAGGATCCTTCTGCTGAAATCCTTTGAAAGAGGAATTCGGTAGCCATTGACTTCCACAGTATTTGTTTTTTTCTACCATGAATGTCAATTAATATCTGGTGTGTAACACACTTCAAAATTTAAAACAATCAAAAATCTTTAAAGCTGATCACGGAGACAATAAATATAAAATAGCATTAAAAATGTTTCTCATATTTCTTATTAATTAAATATAATAAATATAAACATTCTTATAATTCATATAGTCAGCTTTTTTAATCACTGTGTTGTTCTCTAAACTAGATTACTGATCATACAAAATGTAAAAATCTTCACATTTTTTGAGTGCCTTGACCTGATTTTTGTTGTTTGCTTTGATGAATCCATTACCCAAAGAGCACAGACCAAATATTTAAGCTACCCCTGAGCGCTTTTTGTTTGTTTTTGGTAGATTACTGATCATTTTCATTTGCATAATTTTACTTATTTATCGTGTACGCTTCAAATTTGTCATCATGTTTGACAACAAGTGAACAGATGCTATAATGAACTGCAAAATTTGACAGCATTGTCAAAAAGTCATTTATGTATTAAAGGGGACCTCATATGCAAAAATCACTTCTATAAGGGGTTTCAACAGTTGTGTGGCAACAGTGTGTGAATATAACCAGCTTCTTTTAAAAAGTGGCAAAGTGGTGAGCATGGTCGCCTCACAGCAAGAAGGTCGTTAATCTATGGTTAATGGTTAATTCATTAATTTATGGCTAATGACAAATTTTTTTTTATAATCACACTTGATAAAAACAGTCTGCAGAAACACTTTGATTGACAATCTCCCATTTTATGGGTAATCAGAGGGGGCAATCAAAGCCTACCCACTAGTGAGGATCTCTCTCTCATTAGCATAGGACATTAGTCCTGTTTTGAATCTGCCACTATGCTGATTCATAAGCATTTGTAGCTCCGCCCTCTTTTGTACCAAACACCGCAAGTGACGCGGCGAAGGCGTTGTTATCGTCGCTGGAGTGTGAACTAAAAACCTTAACACGGACTGATGTACAGTCGCTGTACATGTAACCAACACGTGATCGATATAATAATAATAGGTATTAATATATACGTGTTATTAATATGATAATATATATTAATATATATAACACGTATTGTGGGCAAGCAAGTAAGCATTTATGATCTGAATAGGAATAAACGGCTATTCTAAACAAGAGTTTTACATAGACTTTGATTTGGGCAGAATGTACACCGTTTGTGTAGTTCACACAGCATAACCACTCCTAACACCGGCTTCCTTCAGTTTACTTTTCAGAGTCCTCAAGCAGATGTTTACACAGTGTAGACTTGACATCATGTCCACGAATACAGCGTACGAGTGGCCCTCGTTAACACATTGAACACATTGATGCAGTCTGGTGTTTACGTCTGGTCCGCGTCTTTTAGAAACTCCAAACACCGACCACACGTAAAGTAAAATGGCGTCAAGCTGCTCATGTGTTTGCCACAAAACATCCCTTGGTCGCAGTCCCTATTCGGTCACCATAAACTTTATTTACGCCATTTACTCCACAACACAAATTTACCGCGCTCACCAACAGCGACGACAACAACAACGCCCTTCGCTGCGTCACTTCCGGTGTTTGGTACATTCCCTTTCCGTAAGAAATCTGTCATTGTAAATGTGTTTCGGGACTGGTAAAAGTGTTTTGCGTCTTGTTAATTTGTTTTCTAAAATGTAAACTTGTTTCGTCCTTTGTAAAATCGTTTCTCCTCTGTAATTGTGTCTTATGATCGGTAAAAATGTTTTCTAAAATGTAAATTTGTCTCGAGCTTCGTAAAAATGTTTCACACTTTGTAATGTTGTTTTGCACTTCCCGGCCACCGTAGTCAGTGAATGTTTATCAGTTACAGTTAAAAAACTGCTTCCTTTGGGCAGCACAATGGAGATGGATATTCTGTTGGTGCAATCCAGAATACCAAGCAAGATGGAAGGACATAGAGATCGGGTGGTGCGACGAGTTTCCTATTCAAGCAATCATTGTGGATTAAAATTTAATAAAGCAAAATAACCAATGGATTAAGGTAACTTTAAAAAAATTGTCTGAGATCATTAAGATTTATAATCTAACAGAATCTATGAAGGTTTTGAAGTGGGCTTCATACGACTCAGACTTTAAACCAAATACTTTAGATATACGTTTTAAAATATGGGCTAGGAAAGGCATAACAACTTACTCTTCAATTATGGATAAAGGACAATTATTAGATTTTAATTCAATAAAAGCAAAATTTTTTTTAGACTGCAAGGATTTCTTTAGATATCTCCAGCTCCGGCAACATTTCTATCGAAACAATAAAAAAGACACTGATGGTGACACAAATAAGAGTGCTCTAGTTAAACTATTCTCCTCAGCTTATATGGCTGAACCCATGTCAAAAACTATAACTCAATTATATAAATCACTGATAGACTTACAAGGGGATTCATCTCTATACATTAAAGACAGATGGGAGAAAGAAAGTGGCATTATCATCTCAAATGAGGATTGGCTAAATATATGTAAGTTACAATGGGCTACTTCCCGTTCTTCATATTGGAGGGAATTTTGCTGGAGAAATATTATTCGTTTTTTCCTTTCCCCAAAACAGAAAATGTCATTCTATGGGAATTCAAACTGTTGGAGGCATAGCGGTTCACAGGACGCTAATCATTTTCACATATTTTGGGGATATCCTAATATTAAAAGTTTTTGGAAAGGGATGCATAGCATTTTAGAAAATATTTCAATTGATTTCAGCTTTGAGGTACTTTACTTGGGTATGCTATCAATGGATTCTTTGGAAAGAAAAACAAATACATGTATAGAGTCATCCTTGCTTCAAGTAAAAAAGCCATTACTAGATGCTGGTATAAACCTAATCCACCACAAATGCAAGATTTGATTGATTTTTTATAAAATATATTCATTATGGAGAAAATCACATATAGTGTGCATCATCAAATAGATATATTTGTTGACTTATGGTTTAAATGGATTAAGCACATTACTCCCACTCAACCTAATGTTTTTCTTCTACAGAATTTAAAGATTTAGTTTTAGTGGTAATATTGTCCCCCCCCCCTTTATTTTTATTCTGTCTTTTGTCTGTATATAGTTTTGATAAGAATGATGTAAAATAAGGCAAAGGGATATGTTCGGTCGCTGTTATGAAGAAATTTGTTTTCTTTTTGGCCCCTATTGGGGAATTTAAACTGTAAAAGCTATAAAAGTGACGTATGTCTACTGATGCTGTGAATTGTATCTCTCTGCAATTAAAATAAAAAAAATAAAAATAAAAAATCTGCTTCCTTAATATGGATAAAATTACATATTATTTCTGGAACCTGACTGATTGATATGTTTAGCTCTGTTAGTGTTATTTACCTCTGTTCTCTACTTACTAGCATAGCATTACCATTTCAATGAAAGACCCAATAAACCACCCAAACAAGCTCTACTAGTGCTTTACTGGTTTTGTTTGTCTTGCGGATGACTCACGACCTTTACTTCTCTTTCATTTTACTGCAAGAAGAGAAAACCCCCATTACATATTATTTAGCACGTAATTTCCTTTGTGCCCTGGAGAAATGTCAACAAAATTGGGTTGGGTGTAGGTTTTCATACATCCTTGCTCTTCTCCTCTCTGATAAAGCTGGTGTGTTTAGTCAGAATTAAATTACTATTAGCTCATGCCCTTCCCAATAAGGCGAGGCCTGTTTCTGAAGGTTATAATAAGGTGATATGCATGTGTTTTTACCTCACTGAGAAGAACCCAGACGTCAGAATCCGAGTGAACCAGGATTCGCAAGGCCTCTGATATCCCCAACGCTGCGTCCACTTCTCCTTCAGCCACTCCATTCTTGAAAAAGCCTACAAACACAAAAGCTGATGAGTTTCCTCACAGATTACACACAAATCAAACTGGATGAAACTAAAAAATCAATTGGCTAAAATTACTTTTAAAAGTAATTTATTTATTAGCTAGACACTGTATTCTGGAAATTCAATAAGCCTCCAACCACATCCCAATGGCTTGTGGATACCATGTATTTTCTAAAGCTGAAAAAGGTTAAAAGCTCTGAAAAACTAGCTTCTTTACAATGTGGCAATGTTTTATAGCTACATTAAAAGACACCTAAATCAATGTTTGTAAGCTGTTTGGACAGAGCTGTGTGTAGTTATAGTGTCTGCACTGTCATATTGGAGTGATAGAAACACAACAAGTCTCTTTTTTATAATTTCCTGATGTTAAAATAGGAGCCAAATCCCAGTGATTTTGAGGCCCACCGCAACGTGACGTAGGAGTGTGGTTTCCCCGCTCACCGATTGATTGACAGATGCCATGTTTATATAATAACATGTATACACATGTCTACAGAACATTTATTTGCAAAGAAACTTAGATTAAAATATCTGTTCAACTCTGTGACTTTAATAAGTTTTATAAGTTTAAAATGTTGTCAAAACAGAGCATGTTTGTAATGAAGACAGTAAAATCACTGTAATTCTTAACCGCTATACTCACCACGGCTGCATGATGTCAGTAAACTCTAATATATGCATGTGTGTGTGTGTACTGCAAAAGGCATTTGTGTGTGACTCATCGTTTCAGAAAGGCTTGAATAAACTCCACCACAAATACAAGAAGGGTGACATGGTGGTGCAGTAGGTAGTGCTGTCACCTCACAGCAAGAAGGTCGCTGGTTCGAGCCTCAGCTGGGTCAGTTGGCATTTCTGTGTGGAGTTTGCATGTTCTACCCTTGTTCGCGTGGGTTTCCTCCGGGTGCTCCGGTTTCCCCCACAGTCCAAAGATATGCGGTACAGGTGAATTGGGTGAGCTAAATCGTTCGTAGTGTATGTGAGTGAATGAGAATGAGAATGTTTGGATGTTTCCCAGAGATGGGTTGCGGCTGGAAGGGTTAGTAAAAACGCTGCGTAAAAACAAATGCTGGATGAGTTGGCGGTTCATTCCGCTGTGGCAACCCCGGATTAAAAAAGACGAAAGCCGAAAAAAAGATTAATGAATGAATGACAAATACATGAAATAAACTTACTGGGTGTTTTTGACTAATGATCTGTATTTTAGCTTTAGCCGAGTCTGTCTCTATCACTGACTGCTGTTTATCTGATGCAGGACAAGCAGACACACATGTGGGAACGCTGGGCAGAGAGAAGCAACTCGTTTACATTTAAAGCCACAGGCTACAAAAACAACTACACTGTACTCAGACACTAAAATATATACATTTTCAATAACTAATCTGATGGGTTTTAAGAGCTGAAACTTTACAGACACATTCTGGAGACACCAAAGTCTTCTCACATCTTGTAAAAGGGGTAAAATAGGTGTCCTTCAAAACATGAAGTTAACATCTGCGCAAACCTGCTTAACTTACCTAAAAAGTAACAAAAACATATGTTGTCATGACTTCTTTTTTTTTACACTGTAATTGCACTACAAACCAGTGTGTTTATGAAAGTACATTAAAATAATATTATAAGACAATAACAATTTGCGACATCTCTCATAACAAACTGTTTTGTGGAACCCTTGACACATTTATTTTAAAACATATCTGCACTGCTCCTACATGTAAAATCAAGTGTTTAAGTGCATGTTAAAGTGACTTGAGTCTCGGTGAGTGAGAAGCACTCAGGCTGATTAAGCAAATGAGTAAACGTGAAACCTTTGAATAATTCAAATTGATTCACGAGTCATTTTGCCCAGTTCATTCAAAAGACTCATTCTGAATCAGACAACTCTGCATGCTTGTTTTTTCCCCCTCAGTTAATCATACATGCTGAAACATTAAGAACGAATGTCCAAGAATTTAGCGATGGACATGCAAGGTAGGTAAAAATGATAATGCAAATACTATAGTGTAGATAAATATGCAAATTTAGGCTTGATTCAAATTGTGTGTATCTGAAGACAAGAAATGAAGAGCAGCTGAAAGAACTTGAAACTGAAAAGAAAAAGCATGAAATGTGTGATGCAATAAAACATAAAAATTCTTGATGATAAATTACGGAAGAACTTTATAAATATACCTAATGATAAACATCATATATTATATATAATTATTTAATTATTTATTTATTTTCATTGTTAACAGTTTGTTTGTACTGCTAAATTTGTTGCAACTATAATTACCACATAATTAAATAAAACTATAATTACTATAATAATAAAACTATAATTACTATAATTACCACAAACTACCAGTACTTTATGGTTTAAAAACAATATATTACTTACTATAAACTACTATGGTATTTAATGTGGTAAATCATTAATAAAAAAGTTATTAAAAGATTAGGCAAATAAATACTATTAAATCACTTGAGTAAAATATAGTGTTATTCATTTATTAAATGTAAAAAGATTTTTATTACATATAAAGATGTATTATTGCCTGCCCTATACATATTAACTTGCTATTATTTCCTTCATTACAAATGAATCCATTGTATAAATTAAACCTGTGCAATTTAGATCGTTCAGCAAGACCAGCAATCGAGTATCTTCTATAGTGACTCTGTCAGATAAACAATGACTGATCATCTATGATTACTGATAGAAAACTGTTCAGTCTATTATAATGAATGGCGATCGGAAACAACGCTCCCCATTCGCCCATCTCGATCCCAATATCTGTGAAACAGTAAATACTATTGTTATTGTGTACAATATTTATTAACAACATAAATAAATGTATTGATTACGATGTCCGAGAAGATGTTAATAACATTAACATCCGTCGTAACCACATATGGCTTGCCTAGATTGTGTGCGCTGGAACGTGTGTGGTTCTGCGGGCCTGCAGCTGGATATTATTGGAATGAACCACCAAATTTCCAGCTGCAACCCCCAAAGCGCACAAAATTGTGGCTAGTGAAAATGGCGAGTGGCTAATAATGTTGGAAATCTGCTAGCCACAGTGTGTGGTGATCAAAAAATGTTAATGTCAAGCCCTAAATATATGTATATTAGGGCTGTCAATTGATTAAAAAAATTAACTAATTAATCACACTTTTGTCTGTGATTAATCATGATTAATCATGAAAAGCCGTATTTATTACAGAAATAAAAACACAGGCATGTAAGTGCCATTTGAATATTAAAACAATCAATGGCAATTACAAACTAAAATTATTTCCATGTTGGATTCTAAGTGAACTACAAAAAAATCCAAAATACAGGCATTGCAAATATGGAAAATGGAAGAAAAAAATAATAATAATAAAGCATTGAATACAAACAATTGTATTCATTGTAAAGTTGTTTTGCGAGTTGAGAACATTAATTATAAAGTAGAAACTATTTTGCTTAGTCCTCCTTAACATTTAGCTAGTCCAGTCTGTTGACATTATCGGGTGACAACACACACGCACGCACGCACACACACACTCAGACAGAGAGAGAGAGAGAGGAATGGACTGTCTTTGACGGCTTGCGACATCATCTGGCACTTTCACTGAGTACATTTACACGGATCCATTTTATCCTTTATCCATATTCCTTTGCTTATTAAACACACGCAGGGCCGGAGCAAGCTGAACTGGTGCTCTAGGCGAACGGTGATCACGCCGCCCTCAACCCAAAAGTGAAAAAGAAAGTGACCGGTTCGCGGATGAACGTGAAGACCGGGAGGGAGGGGGTAGGTGTCGCGGATTAAAGTGAGGACCGGGGGGTTTGCTCACTATTCTGCCGACCTTGTCGGCCGCCTAGGTCGCCTGGACGCGCCGGCCCTGAACACACGTCAGCCACAATAGGAAATATAAAAAAAACTGCCACTACGTTAAATGCGTAAATTTTTTTTAACGGTTTAAATATTTCAAATTAATCGGCATGCGTTAACGTGCTAATTTTGACAGCCCTAATATATATATATATATATACACACACACACACATGCTGATGGGCTCTACAGAAATAAGAAGTATTGTTGTCTATAAACTCCAAAAGTAGATTCTGTAGATCTGTTCACAAAACAGTCATATTTTCAGTCACTCAGAACTCACAATAGTGGAAAAAATGCAGACGTTAAGTAACGTCATAACAATCACTCAAAACTGCTACCAGGAAACACTCAACCGTTGTTGAACAAGAACCGGTTCTTCAAAAAAAAACAGCCCGTCTTCACAAACTTGTACTTGCAAGACTCTCTGACCAACTCTATAATTATAATAGTCATAATCAATGCTGGCTTCACTGCCTGTATACTCGACTACATACTTCAATACAACGTTTTATGTCTTAACGTATCACTTTACGCAATGCAAACAAACAAATGCGTGCACTTCAGCTGCTTGTGTTCATGCAAATCCTCAGAACGAGGAAAGATGTGAAATAAAGAGGAAATAAAAGAGGCGTTTGCATACCGATCTGGACAAAGCCATCGGATGAGGGCTTACAGCAGGCCATTTCTCCTCTGGACACTTTCTTCTTCACAGAAACCTGTAAAACAAGCAGACACACAGTCTGTTAGCACTTCACACTTCACTGCAAACCAGTCAAAAAAGATGCCTGAGAGATTTCAGGAAGTTTGCGCCAAAAATCTAGTCCAGCAGGTCTGAGATTAACTTGAGCTTGTTTGTTTTTGGGTGTCAGCTTTCTGTCGTTTTTAAGTGTTTAAATGGGTGGATAACAATGATCAAGACCTCATTACAGGACGCAAATGAATACAAATGTCTGTGCAATGTCTCTGGTTTGAGTCCCGGCTGGGTCAG
>CAIGQQ010023772.1:0-11741 GCA_903798035.1 Danio albolineatus
ATATATATATATATAATCTAAACTTTATATCCAATCCTGTCACTCTCTCATACATACTATTTCAAGCAAACAAGGCTCACTCACAGTCCTCTAATGACCTTAGGTAAGGCTAAGCCACTTTGCTTGGGGAAAATCCCATCATGTGTTCTCCAAGTCAGCTTTCTTAGCACATGCCCAGAGCACAAACACTGACTGCACCCTTCATAAACTTCACAACATTCATAGCCTGAACCCACTGTCATCTCAAGGTCTGATATCAGACAGTTTTCCACAGCATTGATATTTACTGAGACACACATCTGACAAGCTGCTCAGTACAGCAGATATGGGTAGGTAACTGGGAAAAAAAGATTTCACTTCATTAAGATCAGGGTTTCTTTAAGGAAATATCTCCAATTTTTTTTTCTTCTTAAATCTTTGAACAGGTAAAGTAGATCATACCCATTTGATTTATGACCTGATTTGTTCAACGTTTGAGGGATCTAATGGATGACACAAAGAAAACTTTGTGTTTGTGTCACTGAGAAGCTTGTTGTTGGATTTCTCTAGCCGCCAGTGACATCAGTGCTGTTACAAGATTAAAGTCTTGAGATCTGAAGAGAAATATTTTCAACTTATTTCAGTAGGGTAAATTGCAGATTTATATTTTTCTAAATCCATATGATTATCTATTCAATCCATTTGCTGTTGTTGTTTTTTTCTATCTGTTTTTTGGTGATGGGATTGTGGTGCACTTTTAGCAACTACACATTTAAACACTTAAAATTTACAACTAATTTTATTTTCTGTCACAATGTCTTGAAGGCAAATGTTTATTTTGATGTGCTGACATGATGCTCAAGTATCGATGTAATAGTTTTTTTTCTCTCTGTTCAAATGATAAAACGTGATGAAGAGAAGAAGTTGTTTTAAAATAGTAAGATACACAAGAGGTTGCACAATTCATTCACACACTTCATCTTTAAATAGCATTTCAGCTATTATACACTAGCCTATGTTTTTATTATTAGGTGGTGATGTATTTATTCAAAATTTGCCCGATTCCAATATTTCGCATTATACAGTATATTGCATTATTTTGAAAGGATTCGACAATGCCATTCAAGTTCTCTGCACTACAGAAATAAAAAAGCTGTGTCGTTTATGTGTGCTGCTTCGATATTACATTAAAACATGCCATTTTAGTTAACAATTCGCAAATCTAAAAATAAAGTCCACAAAAACATCCTATATATTCTATATATATGTATCCTCATATATTCTGCATGCGCCATTTGTAAATGTTTTAATAAACAAACAAAAAATTAAATTCAAACTCACGCATCAGAACGTCCAATGTCCTCAAGTGTGGCTGAAGCTGTAAGGTATCTACAAACACAAATGTTTGACATTACAGATATAATACATGCAAAGTTTTTTTTTTCTTGAATAAATGCTGTGAACTCAGCTCACTGCAATCTTAATCTGATGACAAAATTAAAGGGCTAAGAAGGCAATGGTGCTGAAAATAATGCAAAACACATGCCTCAAACTTCAAAGATTACATTACCAGAAATTGCGATGTGAATGCAAATCACTTCAAACACAACCAGTCAGTGATGTCAACAAACCTCTAAAACAGGTTTGACTTCTCTTTCAAGCACTTTGGCTTGGCTGTCTTAAAACCCTGCCTAGAATTTCTGTGTAGCTATTTATGTGTACACCAATTTACATGTTGCCTAGCAGTTATCTCAAAACCTTCTTCGGTTCTTATACTCCTGAAAAAAAGGTCAGATATCATTTTGGCCAAGATTTATCAGCATATTAAATGGGGAGGGAATGTCTGTTCATTTAAAGTGTTTTCAAGCATTTACCTCTACTCATATATGAGCTGAAGGCCAACGACACTGATGTATTCAACCACGTAATATGGCCAGTGGAACTTGATATCAATAAGATTTAACTATCTAATAAAATACATTGAGAACAAACATATTCTATACTTTTGACATGTAATGAACCCTCCTTAAAGTTATAAGAAAAAAAGACATAATAACATTTCAGAGTAATGCGTTTAATATATATTTTTTCTAATTTCACAGAGCAGGCTTCACTGATCCAGCAATGGAAAGATCACTAACAAAACAGTTAAAGTGTCAACTTATGCTATTTCTATTATATGATCAGATTTTCTTTCTCTGTTGTAATCCTTTTTTTGAGACATGGCAAACTCCCACTTATGGAAAGCAAGCACTGAAATGTTTCTTTAATTTATCCAGGATCATTGGAAAAAGGCATAAAGAATACAGATGAAACAGAAACAAGACGGCAAAAGGATCCCACAGTAGGCAGAGGGTCATGGAAAAGGGCACTAAGAATACAAATAAAACAGAAACAAGCGGGCAGCAAGTCCACACCTTGCAAACAGACCAAGCACAAGAACAAGAAACTACTGGAGAGAAAAGAGAGAAAACTCACAAATTAGATGAAGTAACTCTACGATTCAAATCTCCAAGAGTTTGTGAGGTTCTCATATAACTAGAAGCAGAAATACAGAAATATTAATGGAAACTGAAAAAAGAAGAAGTTTAATTTGGAATTAGCAGACATGCTAGTGATCAATGCAAGGGAAAATAAACTGCAGAGATATTGTGTATGCATAAATAAATATTGTATGTATATTGTTTATAGACATAAACAATTTATACAATATTTATTTAAACATTTTATATTTGCATATATTTGCAAATTAGGGCTGCTGAGAATCTCAAATATTTAATTACATGTGACGAGTACTCATAAAAAAATAAAAAGCATTATATATTGCAAGGTTTTTAGCAAAATTGTTTGTGAATTTTAGTTTAGTCTTCTTTATTAATATGATGGAAATATGATTTTATTATCATTATTTTTATATTACTATTAAATTCCACTTTAAATAAGAAACCAAAACTGCCAGTTGATGGTGGTAAATGTTTTACATTCCAATCCTTCAAACAGTTGATTGATTCAGGAGCAAAGAAAATGGCTCTTTGTTTGTGTGATACAAAACACTCTTTGCCTGTTTGATATGGCTTATATTATTTGATATAAACTAGGGCTGCACAATATTGAAAAATTTTGATTTTTTTAATTCTACGATACATATTGCGCTATGAACAGAATTTGAACAAAACTATTTAGAAAGAATTTATCATTTTAGATCGATTGGGATGAATCTGTAGGGCAGTAGATGTGCATGAAATATAAGAAACAATATACAAGTATAAATAAATTTAATAGAGAAAAAGATGCAAATTACGTGAACAGCGTTTTATTGTTTTTCGATAAGTCAAACTGTATTTAGGTACACTGTAATTAAATAATCAAATGTAAAATAATACTGCATAGTCTTCATTATATAAACAGTTCAAAAGAATTTATCATTACTAACTTGTCAACGTTACAAAAGGTAGTTTCTCATGGCTGAATGCTATTAAAACCCTCACACAGTATCAGGCCTAAAAAAAACACTTGCAAAAAACAAAAAAACAAAAAAAAAGACTCAACATTGCATATACTCGTGATGTGACTATTGTGAATCATAACATTGCAATATCGATGCTGAAACAATATATTGTGCAACCCTAGTATAAACAGTAGATCAAAAATATTAGTTAAATTATGCCTAATATCTTCATAGGTATATAATTGCATTCTGTTGGCTACATGCTGCAAGTTGTAGAAATGTAATGTAGGTCTGGCCAACATTGTACTGTAACTATTACATTACCAATTAACTAATTTAACTTAATTAACAACCCTAACTGAAGTATAAACAATTAATGTCACATTAGAGGGTACTGTTAGGAGATTCAGACAGCCCATGTTTAGAAACAAAGTGTGAGATTAAATACAAGAATGACACACAGTAGACAGTTTTAACAGCAGAAGTACTCACGCATTGGAGCACTGAACATCATGCCAGCCTTTGGTGATGTTCTGTTTTATTTCAGAGAGAGGGCTGATGCCCAGTCTGTGCTTAAGCTCAGCCGCATGTCTCTCCTTCGCCACCAGAACCTGCCTCAGTGTCTCAATCTCATCTTCCACCTTACATGAGAAAATTTAAAATTAGTGTTTAAGACTAAACAGACTAATTAGTTCATTTAATCCTCTTTATGATTGTAAGAACTCACTGCAGAACTTTGAAACCCGTCCGAATCAGGCCGTTCGAATCAGGCCTGCAAATTAGGCACACCGTGCCTCACATAACAGAACAGAGGATCCTTATTTCGAATCTTGCTTGTGCCAGATGTTCGGAAGACCCTTCGGCTAACTTCGTTAATTATTAAGTCTAAAACAAAGGCGTTTTACAGAAATTTCGGCGGGCTTCGTGTCACGAGACTGTTTTAATGACTCACTGATCATGTGCATGCCCCGAGGACACTGCCCAGTTTACTGCCCAGAGAGAGACCAGAGATCTCTGGATTTTTAATCCATACATGAAATTCTCTTCAATCTCTTGAAATATCGAAACGAAGGCAGATGCATCTTTTGAATGATATGCTATAGGTTTTCCTCACATGTTGTGTATTCCAACCAAACAGGTTAATCAATGCGTTGTTTTAACCCTTATAACAGGTAAAAGTTCTGTGTGTGTCTGAAATGTATAGTGTTTGGTATTAAACTGAAACTAGTGGCATTTGCAATACTGTGATGTAAAGGAAAAGTTTCTAGTACGAAGTAATATTCATTTTGTAACATTTGATATAAGAGTTACAAACTTACAAGGGATTTTACCACGTGAAACCCACATGCATTCTCTGTTAATCATTGATGATATGGGGCGTGTACCCGCCTTTCATGGTCACTGCTCATTGGAAGATAGAGCCACAGGGATGGACCAGACCAGGTTGCTTAAAACCGCCCTGCAACTGTAAAATCTTTGCTTTTTGCATCAAGCTCGCTCCTGCCAGCTGTGCACTCTGCCCCCTCTCGCCTGCACGGACACCGCACCGCCACGCGATTGGGTCACCAAGAACTTTCATGCAACCTAGGTTTCAGGACCGCTGAAACCGCACGAACTTCCGCAAGTCGACTCTCCTCAGAGTCTGCGTCACCTCGGTAACCAGAACAACAGCCAATCACGAGGGAGTGAACTGGAAGACGTCACCGAAACGAGTCACTACCCAGTCAGGACCAACGTGCTTCCCGAGGCCAAGCCGGCCAGCGAGGGAGATTCAAGATTCAAGACTTCAGCAAAATCGCAAGTAACACGAATTAACGTTGTCTCTAACTGATCTGGTGCTGATTAATCTTAAGCAGTTAAAGATAAGCTCAATCTCTGCTTTTGTGGTTTCTCAGGTGTGATTCTAAGATCTAGTCAGAAGTACTAGAATTGATTTGGGACTGTTGTCAACTCATTTTGCATACTCTGAACTGCCTCTGTGTGTATGTGTGAATGTGTGTGTGCGTTTGTTTGTTGTTTGCCTCTTACGTAGTTAGTTTCATGTATCGTAGTGTAGCTCAATAAATCTTTGTTCTCATTTTGTAAGAACTGTGTTCTTGTTTATGTGCTTATCAGTCATTGTCTCGAGCTGTAGATTTTGTTACCTTGCTAAAAGTAACCCAATACTGTGTTATGTTATTATCGTTGGCCACGTAAATAATATAAACAAAATTGGTGACATACGATCTCTTCTATTCGCTGGGCGAATGGTAGATAAAGTGTGAGTCTTTTAATCTGATTCAATCTGACTCTATTGAGTCGAATCAATGATTCGAATCCTCAAGATCCGATTCATTGAAATGAGCTAATAAATCCCTTTGGTCTATTTAATGTAGCTTGGACCCCTACATATATTGGTGGAGAATTTTTGGGCACAGCACGATCTGACTTTTAAGCACAAAAACATTGTTTATCTTTTCTATTTTGTCCGGAAGAATAGATCAGAGACAGAGAAACAAAGTTATTGTGTTACTGTATGATTTATTGTGGTACCAGTGTGTTTAAACGCACGAATGCGCAACTCGAGCGCTTCTGAGAAAGCGAACTGCAGGAAATAGTTAATTGTCCACGAGACAAAAGCTATATAAGACGCTGTTAAGCGCACGGATTGAGAAACAATAAGCGTGTTCCTTATTCTTTCTCCTATAAGGCCTTCACAGTTGATTTAAAGGTGCGTGTCCCAGCTTTAAAGGCCAACTGTGCATTTCTCCCTGGTCAAATTTAGCACAGAGTAGCTAACTGTCTGTTTTGCCATATTAATTCACTAACGCCCGAGCGAGTGAACGCAGAGCGCTGCGCTCAAGAGAGCGGCTAAGCGTATTTTCTGTTACGGGAGAAGTTATCTTGATCAAGTAAAGTGTGGTTAAATCCACGCGTGTCTTTGACTGTCTGAATAGTCTTGACACAGAGCGCCGGGATCCGCCGAGATCAATAGCGCTATATTCTGTTGAGCAGTGTGAAAGGCGTTTCACGTAATGCCTGTAAGCTTGTGTGCAGAACTTGCATAGTGGTTCATTCTGTGTACATTGTCATAGCAACAGCCTATCCGGAAGTCCTGGGAGACTTTCCCCGAAGTAACTCTAAAGTGCGCAGGCGCAGTCCTCCGCACGTGAATCGGCTGTAGATATTAGCACAAGGCTAAGCTAACTGAAGCTAACGCTGTGCATTGAAGTGTGTGGTATGGCTATAGAATTAAGGCTAGTACAGTAGCTTCTTGTGGTCTTGAATGTAGTGTGTTAAGTTGAAGTGACAACTCACGCTAGCGAGAGTTTTAATCTCGATTTTCACTCTTTACAGGCTATTTGCCTTATTTCTCAGTTTCTCCCCTTTCTTGGAAAATGTTTTGACTAATGCAGATTTAATAAACCCTAGTGTACACGATCTCATCGCTGGTTTAATCACATTTGTCAATGTTTTTCCTGCTTAACCTGGCCTGTTTGATCAATACAAATGCTCATTAGCAATGAATTATAGTTTGTTCTCAATACTATAACTTAATGCTTTGATTGCTCAATCAAATTAATGCTTAATTACTGATTTAATGCTTTTCTCTTCTGAAACTTATCAACATTATAGGAACAACCATTTCCTATAACTTGATATTTGAAGTTGATTTATAAGCACAGTGTTTAATGATTAATTTAATCATAACATTTATTGCCACTGGGACTTGACCAACACAATCACTATTCTGAAATTTTAATTTCATTTAATAGTTCATTGATGATTGGCTGCCCTATTTCAATAACATTTATTGATTAATTTTAAATCAACACTTTTGATAAAATTTAATGACATCAGGAATACTACACATTCCCTATCATCATTGATTTAGAAATTGATTTATTCTCATAACTGGTTTACAGGAATGCTTGCTGATTAATTAAATCATAATTGTGTTTATGACTTCAATGACAACCTCACTGAGTGTTAGTCTTTACCAACATTATTACTATTTGGAAATTTTAATTTCATTAATAGTTCATTGATGTTTGGTTTCCCTTGTCTATAACAATTATTGATTAATTTAATCATAGCAGCTCTTAATCAGGGTTATGGATGAAATCTGATTTCTTAATCACTTAATGTCATTACTAATTTAAATTAGTTTTAAATTAATTTGCAATCAAGTTTTTTTTTATTAACCTTTAGGTATTAAATTACCTCACAGGACAGTGCTCCCCCTGGTGTTTGGTTGATGCATTCGGACAGTGTAGCCTGTGAGTGACTCGAACTGAACCCAAGTCATCATTAAACCTAGCACACCAGATCAGTAGCCTCCAATTAGCCAAACCCCGAAGGAAAATTGGGATTTTCCTCTCTACCTAGGCTAATTAGTTATCCTGATAACACAACCAACCCCTTTGATGTATTGACTCAACAGCGCCACCACTTTGTCAAGCTTGTAATTTGAAAACTTGCTCCACTTTTTATTCTCTCTTAACTGTCTTCTTCCGAGTTGACTACTGTCGCCATTTTGGGATTGTACCTGTGTGAATCATGAAAGCAGAGAACGTTAGAAATGTTTAACAGATGTTGCGAAACTCAAACATTTCATGTTAAAATGATCTGACTTTCTCTACCCTTTCTCGCCATAGGACGCTACCCAACCAAGGACGAAACGGGTCAACCAGAAGACAGGCGTTTTCAAATTTGATTTTAGATTTGCATCCAAAAGTGGTCTACTTGGTGTATGGTGTCAATCCTAATGAGTAAGAATCCAATACTGTCATTGTTATTGTACTTTCTTTCACCTCAGAGGAAATTAAATAACAATCGCAGTCCTGGTGTTTAGAGCTCCCCAGTTCCAACTTCCAGCCTAGAAGCATCCTTTCACTTCATGCTTGACAAAAGCTAAAGGAAACGTTCTCTCTAGGAACCTGGAAGCAGCCAACTGTCACTCTACTACTCATAAGTCTTCTTCTCTTCCTCTGTTCTCTAGCTGTCCTAACTGTGTGTGTTTACTGACTGTCCCCACAGAGACTACAAGTTAGACGCACCCCCCCCCCCCAGAGGATCACAGTCACAGAGAACAACACCCACCTGTTTATTCCACACTCAACAGTAGCTCACACCTGACATTACACCCAGACACTTTTGTTTGCTATTTGTTTTGTTCTTTTGTTCTTTTCTCTCTCTCTCCCCCTAGGTCTGTGTCAGTGTCGTTGTAGGTCTTCCCCCTCACCGCCGCAAAACATGGCTCTCCCCAAAGACCCTGTTAGCCACTGGAAGGACCTAGAGACATGGCTAAGTGTTGCAACGAACAGCCTCCTCCCTAAGGCTGCCGAAACACTACAGCATCTGACCCAGGACCAGCTGGATGAGAACATAAACAGCCTTATGACGCAAGACCCAAGCAAAAGCTACAGCAACAAAGACCTAGCCAAGATCACAGGTACTTTGAGTCACCTTCTCACCGCCACCCTCAAGCTGAGTGACCGGCATTCCGCCCAGCTCCAACACAAGCTGACACGTGTGCAGACCCGCATCAACCAGCTAGAACTGGAGGCTCAGGAACGACTGGAACAGCCAGATGAGACTGATCAAGCTGCCAAAGAGGAGTTCGAGAAACTTCAAGAGACTCTAGCCGCCACCACCCAAGAAATGGAACAAGCCAAAGCCGACCATGCTGACGTCGCTAACAAGCTCGAGTATGTCGAACAGCTACTGAAAGAGGTAACTGCTAACTGTAAAGACCAGAACAGCAGAAACAAAGCCCTTGAAAGTCACCTGTTTGAAGCAAGACGCGAGATCAGACGACTAACACAGCAGCTGGACTACATCAAAGAAGAGTCCAACAGCATTAAAGATGAACTCAAGCATGCATATGAACTGACACACAACGAAAAAGCTGAGGGGTCACTGCTAAAACCCTCACCAGCTCCTTCTGCTCCAGCCAGCCACGTGTCACTATGTGGCCTGGACCTCAAAGACCTTGACAAGCTAGTCAAGAACCTGGGCAAGTTCACGCCGAATTTGCCAGGTAGCCAAGATGTTCACGCCTATCTTCAAGACATTGACTTTCACCTGGAAATGAGACCCAATGTCACTGACAAAGATAGACTGTATTTGCTCCGAGCAACCTCCAGCCCTGAAGTGCGCAGCTTCCTTGATCGTCAGCCTGCTCACACAAAGACTGACTACCTTCTGCTCCGAGAAGCCCTCATCAGAGAATTTGATGACCCAGAGTCTGAACAAGGACTCATAGCTGCCCTGGAGACGAAACAAGGTCGCCATGAGTCTCCTTATGCTTACTACAGCGGACTCAGACGAGCCTACTTTGGCACCCGCAATGAACCTGAGATGGAAGAGGACTTGAACTTCAAAATTCTATTCCTGAGAAACCTCCATCCTGGGGTAAGCCACCATCTTGGGGTTCTTGCATGCCCCCACACCATGAACACTCAGCAATTACGAGATTTGGCACAGAAAGCCTACGTCAAACAAAAGATGACATCAGAGAGGAGTGCCAAACTCCCTGCTGTTTATGACTTTAACACTCAAAGTCAAGATCTGGCCCTTGAAGGTGCCCAAGGCCCAGACAATGCTGAACTACCTCCCAGTGAGTGGAATGTGCCGTCCTCCAACAGACGAGACTGTCATGCTGAGGCTAGACCTAAGCAGCGGAGCAGCCGCTGGGATGGACTGCCTGGACGACAACACTCACCTGAACGTCACCGGGAGAGATCGTGGAACAGGTCCACCTCATTTGCAAACCAAAGGGGGACAAGCTCGTGGGAATCCAGTGATACCTCCAAGGTAAAACACCACCACCTTGACGCAACCAGCCCAAGAGGTCAGCGAAAGAACTCACAAAGATTCCACACTGATCGAGCTCGACCTGAATCCCCAGAAGGGAAAACATCACCATGTTTTGACCCTCAAGAACTGATGAAAATGATCCTGAAAGAGTTCTTCCAACGAAGGGAAGAGGATCGGAAGTGGAAACGGAAAGGAAAACCTGATTCTGCCTGACAAGCAACGACCTCACGAAACAGCCTCTCCTCACCACACTTACAGAGAACTGTAAGCACCATAACTTCAAAGACACAATAGACTGTACCTGAACACCAGAGTTAGACGCTAACTCAACACCTGATGCCTCAGGTCACCACTGCATCACACCAACGCTTGTGGATGAAACCCTTCCAATTCCGAAGAGTGCTATCTCGGTCGTTTGCCACTCCGCTGAATTCAGAATCAATCCAAATCCTACCTGTGCCATGCCAACTCCAGTCCCTCAACTCCAAGTGACCAGAAAGGGGGAGGAGCCAACCTGCTGACACAGACCCACTATCCTATACTCTTAATATAACATTAACATGTTTTTGTTATTTGTGCCATTTTAGGAAGACACCTAACCCTAGCTACGTTTCCTAAACCCAATACATATACTCTCTCCTCCACTGCAATGCTAGGATCAATCTCTAGTAGAGAGGAGCTATTACACATATGTGACACTTGTTTGTTGTGCCAACCTCACTCAATGTCTTTATGTCTCAATGTTCTTTTCTTTCTCTCTCTTTATTTCTTTCAATTACTTTTCTCTTGCCTCATCAGGGAACCCCCACAGATGATGTTTAAATCCAGAGCTCGGAATTAGGATTGACTCCTTTCACCAAGCCTCACGGATCAATGCCGTAAAGGTGTGGTCTCTGTATTGATAATTTAACGTTGTAGCACCTGTCTGACGACATGTTTTAGGCGAAAACTCAAAAGTTTTGTTAACCACATTTCTTAATTTTCAATCCAGAACCGAAAAGAGGATTGAGGGTAAAGATTGAAATTTATTGGTTTGACTTTCGTCAAAACGGCATCGTAGGGTATCTGTTGACTTTGACACTTGCCTTCTTCCTTCACGAGCAAGTAAAGGCCATCCAAAAGTTGTTTAAAAGTAGATGCCCCACATCTTGCGCATACTTAGACGTGATAACGCTGACCGAAATTTGAATTCTTTACTGATTGAGATAATGCCTAAACGACTTCGCTGAACCTTCAATACCTTGGTTAGTCTTAAAAGCCTAAATTCTGATCAAACTAAACTATGCTCTTCTACACCTTGAGTGTTGCTAACCCGAGCATTCCAAATTGCCCAAACCCTGCACCAAGACTCAGTTTGTGATGATGTTGTCTGTGTCTTGTGTTTGCCTGTTCTCTCTCCTTCTGCTTGTTTGTTCCAGTGCCTGCCAATGTCCACATACCGGAACATTATCAGACAAAGGGGGATATGTAAGAACTCACTGCAGAACTTTGAAACCCGTCCGAATCAGGCCGT
>CAIGQQ010023780.1:0-10780 GCA_903798035.1 Danio albolineatus
GACCTTCTGCCTGTTTTTTGACTATGTTTCTGATTTACTGTACATACCTGTTTGCCACCGATGACCACTGCTGTACTAACCTTATAATTAAATCTGCAATTGGCTCCTCACCACCTTTGTCAGTGTCACCACTGTTACACCTACAGTCTGAGAATTTCATGAAACTGTTGTGCTTTTATTTACTGTAGTAGTTTAAATGTTCCATTTCATTCAAGATTTCCATTTAACTTAAACTTATACATGTTTTACATAATTGAAATACTATTCAATAAAATGTAACAACTGTAATTTCAAAGTTGTGAGAATTTTAATCAGTTGTATCTTGTATGTTGTTGTTTTTTATCCAAAATAAAACTGTTAAATTACAACCTTGAGCATGTTTTGGCATTTTATTAAAGATGTTTAATCATAATTATTAAAAGAAAATTCTGTTAAATAACATTGTTTTCTCTTGAACTTTGTGCGGTCACTTTATTGATGGTGCTTGATCATAATAATCTCAGAAAATTCTGTAAAATAACAGGTTTTATTTTTGTAAAACTTTTAGTGTGTAACTATTGAATGTATTTAATCATAATAATCTAGGAAAAGTCTGTAAAATAACAGTGTTTCTTTGTTAAACTCTTAGTGTGTAACTTTATTAAACGTATTTGATCATAATAATCTCGGAAAAGTCTTTAAAATAACTGTTTTTTTTTAGTAAAACTCTTAGTGTGTAACTTTATTCAACGTATTTAATCATAATAATCTAGGAAACGTCTGTAAAATAACGGTGTTTCTTTGTTAAACTCTTAGTGTGTAACTTTATTAAACATATTTAATCATAATAATCTAGGAAAAGTCTTTAAAATAAAAGTGTTTCTTTGTTAAACTCTTAGTGTGTTACTTTATTAAACGTATTTAATCATAATAATCTGGGAAAAGTCTTTAAAATAACAGTGTTTTTTTAGTAAAACTCTTGGTCTGTAACTTTATTAAACATATTTAATCGTAATAATCTAGGAAAAGTCTTTAAAATAACAGGGTTTCTTTGTCAAACTCTTAGTGTGTAACTTTATCAAACGTATTTAATTATAAAATTCTAGGAAAAGTCTTTAAAATAACAGTGTTTTTTTAGTAAAACTCTTAGTGTGTAACTTTATTCAACGTATTTAATCATAATAATCTAGGAAAAGTCTTTAAAATAAAAGTGTTTCTTTGTTAAACTCTTGGTGTGTAACTTTATTAAACGTATTTAATTGTAATAATCTAGGAAAAGTCTTTAAAATAACAGTGTTTCTTTGTTAAACTCTTAGTCTGTAACCTTTTGTTAAACGTATTTAATCGTAATAATCTAGGAAAAGTCTTTAAAATAACAGGGTTTCTTTGTTAAACTCTTGGTGTGTTACTTTATTAAACGTATTTAATCGTAATAATCTAGGAAAAGTCTTTAAAATAACAGGGTTTCTTTGTTAAACTCTTGGTGTGTAACTTTATTAAACATATTTAATCGTAATAATCTAGGAAAAGTCTTTAAAATAACAGTGTTTTTCTGTAAACATTTTAATGAAAATATCTGTAGATTTATTACTTTTGCACTTTATTTCAACAAAGAAATTTTACCGTAATTTTATGGTCTTTGTTTGGCAGCCGTAGCTGCCAGTCATTTGACCTTTTTTTTACGATTTTTTTTTTTACAGTGAATTGCTGAGGCTTGTTATTGTAGTATGCATTTCTAAGTGTTTTCTCTGTATTGCCTACTCACCGACTACTCTTTTGGATTATCTGCATGCTGTACCATCTGTCCCTGTATTGAACCATGCCAGCCTGACCACTCTTAACAAAGCTGCGTTTGGATCTTGCCCTTGTTGTCACACCAGTGTCATTACACATTTCTTTTGTGCAAAGAGTATACAATGAAATAAAAGGGAAAGATCTAGATTAAATAAAAAAGCGGTCTTAAAAGATACATCAATTAATCTGATCCCTGGAAAAGCATGTAAACTGGTCCCAAGAAGTTTCAAATTATATTGTCAAAGTAAGTGTTAACTACCATTAGTTGGTCTATTCAATACCATCAACTTGTCTCAAAATCGGTACTCTGGCACAAGCTATTTGACCTAAAGAAGTCCTTTACACGCCATGTTACATTAAGGAGCCTATGCCATTGTCTTGTGTCTCTGCTGTTACTACTGTCAACTGAAACTTTAAATCTTCTTTAAAAATCCAAACTGACAGATTCCACAGAGAGTCAGCAGCTCTAATTATATAGCTGTGTGCCTTCCATTTTTGTAAACCGCAAAGAGCTGCTTTGTTTAGTTATATAAAAAATAAGATAGAAGATCTGTGCAAATGTTGTAGCTTACGGTGCAGTTTCTGGTGGCTTTGAATGCTAACCAAAACTCTTGTACTATTTATATTCTACAAGTACAAAAGCTGGGGCAACACCTTTTCAAAAGGTTCAAATTTTACCTAAGGGTCCATGTTATACAAAAAAAAAAAAAAAAATCAGGAGGCACTTTTCTGGAATTATAGCTTTGACCTATCGGCCTATTAGCTTAAAATGTATACCTTTTGCCCAGTAGAGCTTGTTGACCATGTCACCAGATGATACTGCCAAGTTACAAATATACTGTATAGTAAATTTTAAGGGATTGTTCACCCAAAAATAAAAGTTCTGTCACCACTATCTTACACTTTACTTGTTCCAAACCTGTTTGACTTTCTTTCTACTGTTGAATACACAAGAAAATATTTTGAAAAAGCTGGCCTGTAAGCATTGACTTCCAAAGTATTTTTTCCTACTGTGGAAGCCAATGGTTCAGGTTTTCAGCTGTATTCACAATATAATCTTTAGTGTACAACAGAATAAATGAACTCAAAAAGGTTTAGAACTGCTTGAGGGCAAGTAAATGTTGAATAAATTGTGATTTCAATGTTGGGTAAATTATCCCTTTAATGATATAAAGAAGTTGCACAGTATAAAAAGATTACATGTAAGTATTTTTTTTAAAACAAAGTTGCTTTCTGTTTATCCATCTGTGATGAAATACTGATCCCACTTGACTTTTTAAAATGTATTAAACTGAGAAAGATTGATGGTTGACTCCCGACTGGACCAGGAGGCCAGGAGTTTGTATGGTCTCCCAGTGTCTGCTTGAGGTTTCCACCAAAGACATGTGAGATAGGTCAATTTGCATTATTAGAGACCATCATGTACCTGCATATATGATCTACTGGGTAAACTGTAAAAAGCTATTAGTTACTTTACTCTAAAAATTGAGTAAACTCTTTGCCTTAAAGCAATAAGTTGATTTTACTGTGAGTAAACCCTTTGACCCTTAACCCTTAACCTAACTTTTATAATTATGCACATAACCAACAGACACACAATGTCACAAGACGTTAATATTACAGGTAGGTTACATTTAGGTTGTTATGTCAGGTAACCAAAATTCTAAGTCTAGCGAGTGGACAATATTATTTTGACGTCCAATAATGAGGTCAAATGATGTTGCTATTTGGTTGATTTTAGGTTGTACTGGAAATTGAGCAAAATCCAACATCGAGTCAACATCTTAAACCAACCTTATATTGATGTCAAATACTGACATTTATTCATATGGCAACCAAAATCCATTGTCTGGAAGACATCATAGTGGTAACGTCCACACAACATGAAGCGTAGCTGTAACATCATTATCTGTTGATATTTGGTTGCTTTTAGGTTGGACATTGGACTTTGGCCTGAAGTTGGATTCTGACGTCAACCCAATTTCATTTCCAAACAAATGCATAACCCCACGACATGTACTGATGTCATGTTGTGTCTGCTGGGTAGTTGGTTTACTAAATAATTATAAGGCAACAAGTTCACTGACTTTTAAGTAAAGGCAGCTAATTGTTTTTACAGTGTACATTACATCAAGAAACATCAGCTAGCATGATTATTCATATAATAGCATAATGGTAAAGTAGCAGGTTAACAATGATTGTATGGCCATGACAAATTACAAATGACAAATCAGATTTCGTCAACATATAGATGTACATTGACTTATTTAACAAATGCTTTTATCTCAAGTCAATAATGAGTGAGAAACACATTAACAAAGTTTAATGACTCTTTTTAAAAATGAACCTAACAAAAGAAAAATCTATTTACATATTTTCATGAAGACTGTGCACATGAGCAACGGTTAGGCCAATTTTGATCTGTCAGCTATAATTCCATTTTTACACCACAAAAAGTACTGACATGCTCTAGGGTAAAGAGGATTAAGGATTGTGAATATTTTATGATGTAGTCAAGTGCTTAAGCAAGAGATTTTGGAGGTTTTTTTCTCTGTGAAGCAAGCGGAGGAGATTGCAAAGTCCATTTGCAAGCATTTAAGTTTTGAACTTGAAGCTTCAATCACAGTCTGTTTAAAAATCAATGTTTTGTGGAATAACCCTTTTCAAACACAACAAATGAAAGTTCCAAGTATCTTATTAATTTATTTCTTTATAGCTTTATTGTTTGACACAAAATTTCATTAAAGAGTGTATATCTAGATTTGAAAAAAAAGAGATAAAATATAACTGCAGCATTACAATTAAAACATAGTTTTTTAAGTGTCTTCTATTATACACTGTAAACAGACGGTGTCATTGTAAACTTGAAAATACTATTAGCATAACAACAATTTCTAAATGGAGTCATGTATTTATATATACATGCTTAAAAGTGGTAAAGTTAGGCACCATGCAACAGTCACAGCACATGGCAGACATGTTTGCGTTATGTGGGTCAGTCAGGAAACTGTGGTTGTCTCCTCTGTAATATTGCGTCTTTCTCCGGTAGTGGAAAATGAAGTCATGCTTCTCTTTAAATTGTATCACAACAAATCAGCCATAGCAACAAAAGCTCTGTGCCATATTTGTTGTGTTATAAAAGCCTTAAGCCACAGGAAATGTAAAGTAAAGACCTTGCATATGTCTGGTAGGAGAACAAGATCCACCTCTAATGAAAATTGTGTAAGGACAATGAATGTAAAGACCATGTCAGACAGGATGAAGTCCAATACTTAATGGAATTTTTTCTCTATAATCTAATGAAAGAAATCTTATTTAATACACAAAAGATGTATTTTTGTACAAATGTGAAACATTTTGCATTTAGTAAAATACTTTATGCTGACTTGTTTTTCGGCGAACGGCCTGCAAATCAGCACAGGAAATTCCCTCTTCAGTTCTGCACTTCTCTATTTCCCCTTCAAAATGAGAAAAAGCTTTGGGAGAGACTGTTCTGGAGTTTACCGTCCCTTAGGGCTCAGAGGTAAGCTCTGCATGTAGGGCACAGACCTATAAACGAATGAAATGATGAGTTACACATAGCTTTTTTGAGGAAAAGAAAACACAGCCTTATGATAAATAAACACTTAACTTCAGTTTGATTATCGGTAATCTGTCACATTGAGGTGCATCATTTGAAAAGACAATAAACCAGGGAAAGTTCTGCATGGTCACAGATAGATACAGAAATAACTAAAAGAGCAAATTACTATTCATTTTGAAAAGTATGAACAAATGTCATTACGTTCAATGGGTGCTATTTAATGCACAATGTTGAAATTACTCTGATATCTATATAGAAGGTTTGTGGCTTAAGAAGCCGCTGTCTCAGAAGCCCCTGTCCACAGTAATTGCATTGGTTAGTAGAAACGTAATAGAGTCAATCCCCACTATGTCGTGTCAGTAAACAGAAAATGCTTTACAACTTCTTAATAATAGTTTTTATTACTAATAAAATACACAAATGTGGACATTCTTGCTGAATGTTTTTATGTTTTTTAAATAATTAAAACATTTAATTGATAATGGTTATGTGAATTTCCTAATGGTATTTCTTCTGCTAAAAAATTATTACGACAATTATATTAAATAGGATCTCCTAATACCCCGTGTTCTTTGCAGCAGTACATTTGTTCCTCCGCAAAGCACAGTTATTTGAACAATTACACCTTTTTAAGTCATCAGTGTAGGAATATTACTATACTATTAGTATAGTACACTATACTATACTATACTATATATGGAAATTTCCAAGCTCCACAAAACAGCTATGCATAGAAGGAATGTGCTTTATTTTGAGGACAAAACTGATTTTTACCATTCAGATGTAACGACGCATTTATATACTGTATATTCACATAAAAAATAAATGGCAAATAAATATTATAAGATAATGAATCTAGTGGTTCCCTGGAGTTGTGTCACTATTACTGTTTAACAAAAGTCTATTATACTGAAATAAAAATCACTCTGATGACATAACTAGACTTTCTTCTCCCTAAATCCTGAAAATCTACCTTGCAGCAGACGGTTGCATTTTTTAGAACGCATTTCCACTGTGGTTACTTTTTTTATGGGAAACACCACTGAAGATCATGTACAGGTGTTACTGTGTTTTTCCATGTCACAGTAACTCAAATATGTTGTGATACCAAATAGGATAATGAGATAAGAACTGGTCTGATAATATGATCAATTAAAAAATAATCATTTTTACATCCACTGAATTCTGCTACACTTAAGATTTAAAGGATTTCATCATCAAGTTTCATGAAATATAAAAAACAAATAAAGCATAATCTCTTTTTTAGTATTTTAGCATTTTTTTCTGCAAATCTGACTACATGTCCTGACAATAAAAAAACAAAACAAAACAGCTAAAAATAATATTTCATTAAAAATATATATAATATTGCTGAAAAAAGTAGGTAACACTAGTGACAAAAAAGGTTCCTGTGATCTTTAAATAAATGTACAAAAATAATAAAATTATTAAGCTGTCATTTATGTGTTTTCATAAAGTCAAAAGGTAACAATGTGCGTTTGTAAAATACACATTTATACAATTTTTGGTATCATACTGACTCGCACTCACAGAGGTGCTCTTCTAAAACAGTTGTCTAACCATGCCTAGAATTCCAGGCCATGTTCCAGGTTCAAGTGGAAATTCAACTGGAATCATATACCTGACTATTTATTTTTGACATTTTTTTTAATAGCTAAAATTGTTTGAGGTCATATACTCTATACCCCAAGATCAATTTAAGGGTTACTGTAAATCACTTCAGCCTGATGCCAGTGGATGAGCTGCTAATGGTGTTTGAGATGCACTATATGTCCTTGTCTAAACTCTTTTTATTCAGCTATTCAGTTTTTCATTCTATGGCACCTTTGATGTATGTGAAATGCATGAATTTTATTGGTTTTTAATTTTCCTGTTCCACTTTTTGTCACCTCAAGCAAATTATTACATATTAATTATTACAAATTATTACATCATAAGTTTATGACTGAATTATGACAAGTTTTGTTGTTTTGGTAATGTCAAGTCATCATGACAAAGACAAAAATAGTTGTGTTTATGTTATCATAGCAAATGGTGTCATCTTTGCATTTAAAATGTTATAACTGAACGAATGCCACTAAATGACAGTTGTTATGATAATGCATAAATGCATCTCATTCACATTCATGACATGGTCATGCCATGATTATAAAGGTTTAATGGCTATTTTATGAACACCCCTTCATCTAAATTGTTACCGTATTAATACATAATTAACAATACAGTGTGTCACGATCACCAGCGATCTAACCAGAGATCGCAGGAAAACATTTACACTCACACAATCATACCTCGTAATGGACTACAAAACAAAAAAGTCATACACCACACACACACAACCTGTTCCAGATCCTGACTGATTACGCTCTCACGACTGATACTCATGACCATTGATTATTTGGACGACTTAAACCCCTCTGTTCCAAACACATGTTGCTGAGTATTGTTAAGCTGTTGCTGTCCTTACGTAAGCGGTTTTCATTGTTTTTTTATTTTTTGCTGCCTGCCCTGAACCTGTCGCCTATTTTTGGATGCCAGTGGATGAGAAATACACTTCTGAATTGTCTACTATACTGTTTTTTGACTCCTGACTGTCTGACCATTCTCATAATAAAGCTGCATTTGGAACTACCCTTGTCTGCATAGCATCCACATTACACAGTGACATCATCACAAAGCCTGTTTAAAGCAGGCAAAACCCAGAAAACTTTATGACAACAAATAAAAGTATCTATGATAAGCCAAGAACAATGTACATAGATTCAGTAATTTAGATCAAGCAATTATAATTATTATTATAATGCTAATAATAATTAAAATGTTTTTTGTTTTTTATTTCTTCTCATTGTAATTTGGTCCCCCTGAATGTGTAAGCATAGACATGTGCCTAATGCCTAAATTCGGCTCTTGCTACTCCCACAGAAGATTATAATCAGTCAAATTTAATAGGGTTAGTATAAATACAGCTTTCCAGAAGAAGCTGCCATTCTATTGTGATGACTCAGTTTTACCATGTTGAGATGCTCAATCTTTCGAAATCCTAAATGATATATTAGCCTTAATCATTACCATTTATCATTCTGAGTTTTTAAAGGATTAAATTACACTTCACAATTTATTATAACAACTCCTATAAATGCTATACTGGACCAAAATAAACAAGGCCAAAGAAGTGTGTCATCCATGCTGCATCTTCTCGATCACAGTGACCTCTCGTTACCTATTGTGTAATGAGAGGAGCATGTGTATAAAAACCTTCTCTGAGTATTTAAAGAGCAGCAACTGCTCTGATGGTAAACACTTAATCTTATTTCTTAAACATCTGGAAAACTTCACTTCCACACATTTTCTTTTAGCAACGATGATACCAAATAATACCAATACCAAATGTGATATACAACAACTTAAACTATGGTGTTAGTCAGCACTACAATTAAAGTTTATGTTTTCCCTTTATAAATTCATTCATTCATTCATTTTCTTTTCGGCTTAGTCCCTTTATTAATCCGGGGTCGCCACAGCGGAATGAACCGCCAACTTATCCAGCATTTGTTTTATGCAGCGGATGCCCTTCCAGCTGCAACCCATCTCTGGGAAACATCCATACACACTCATTCACTACTGACAATTTAGCCAACCCAATTCACCTATACCACATGTCTTTGGACTGTGGGGGAAACCGGAGCACCCAAAGGAAACCCACGCAACCACGGGGAGAACATGCAAACTCCACACAGAAATGCCAACTGACCCAGCTGAGGCTCGAACCAGCAACCTTCTTGCTGTGAGGCGAACGTGCTACTCACTATGCCACCATGGCGCCCCCTTTATAAATGAATAATAAATTTTTTAATGGCTAAACACAAATCACTAGGGCCTTATTTTATCAGGCCACATTGAGGGCCAGTATGCAGACATACGCATATGCTGAGCACAAACTGTCATGATGAAATATGTAGTCAAGACAAGAGAAATCTCTTCTGTTCCAGATTACCATCTCAACACACCAGACCCAGTCTATAATCCATGTCTCCCTCTACTGGAAACCAATAAAACATCAACCTGATCCATGCAATAGCAACATTCTCTGTATTTAATTTTATAATATTCAAGGTTTTAATATCATATAAAGGATAATGTTGATTGCTTAATTTATCCAGAGTTGCATGCACCTCTCAAAATATCAAATAACAGTGATGTTTAGCTTCAATGAAACAGCCAACTAATTCTTAATCTAACTGCATCTGAAGGTCTACAGATATAAAAAGCTTGATGGGGAACTGTAACAAGCCTTAACAGTTCATGAATATATATATATATATATACAATACAGTGGCACAATACAGTGGCACAATCTGAAAATCGCATACATAGACAGATCAAGCAAATTTGTTTACAATCCCGTCCCCCACATTACACAGATACTTAGACTGGGTCTTTGAGTAAGTTGTCTGCTTTATAATTGCTTTTTTTTTTTTTTTTTTTCAGGGAATCATAAAATAATTTAGCAGTAAATCAACTTTTCCCCCAATTAGATTAGGCTACATCTGTATTGCTTTACTCTGACCACAACAATGAATTAGAAAAATAAATAAATAAATAAATAAATATACCCCGTATCCCCAAAACGTCCTAATTGCACTTAGTATGGTACTGCTTTTTTTCATTCATTCATTTTCTTGTCGGCTTAGTCCCTTTCTTAATCCGGGGTCGCCACAGCGGAATCAACCGCCAACTTATCCAGCATATTTTTTACGCAGCGGATGCCCTTCCATCCACAACCCATCCCTGGGAAACATCCACACACACACATTCACATTCATACACTATACGGACAATTTAGCCTACCCATTTCATCTATATCACATGTCTTTGGAATTGTGGGGGAAACCGGAGCACCCGGAGGAAACCCACGCAACCACGGGGAGAACATGCAAACTCCACACAGAAATGCCAACTGACCCAGCCGGGGCTCGAACCAGCGACCTTCTTGCTGTGAGGCGAACGTGCTAACCACTAGGCCACCGTGGCGCCCGGTACTGCTATTTTTTTATTGCATAAACATCATGAACAAACATACAACACATCATAAATTATGAAGTATTTAAATGATAAATAATAAAAAAATAACAAATTAATTTAATTACACAATGTGCAGCATTTCTGCATCCAATGATTTTAAGAGTTGACAGGGGAAATCAAGAAAAGTGTTACAATAACTGATACATATCTCAGACTTTTTGCTTTTTAACAATTTGAAGTAGAAATAAAGAAGTTGAACTTATGTGGGAGATGATTTAGGAAATTTTTGTTTGTGTATGCAAAATTTTGCCAGTAAAATACAGAGATTATATATATATATATATATATTCAAGGCTTTTGTTGGATTTGTTTTCATAATAT
>CAIGQQ010023784.1:0-17500 GCA_903798035.1 Danio albolineatus
GCCCTCCAGGAATTAGATTTGACACCCCTGGAATAGAAGCTTGAACAAGGAGACTACATGATTTAACAAGCGGATTATGCAAATGAGCACTGTTCTCAACCAATTGGAGCATACCAAGAGGGTCTGTGGGCGTGCCCTTGAAGATGAGCCTATAGGAAGTGAGGAAGATTGCCCCCTCAGCGGGCAGCAGCGGTGGTCCTCCCATACTGCCTGTTGCCTCCTCTCGACCGTCTGTGATGAGGTGCACCCGCATCCCGTCCATCACGAACTCCTCACCAGGCAGAAGAGTTGGCCTCAGAAGCTTAGGCTGGACACACACAGAGAAAAAGAAGAGGACAATCAAAAGAAAGCAGAGCGACAGAGAAAATAATATAACAATAATAATGACAAAAATAAACATTTATAATGTTCAAGTCGCTCAAATATGAAACACCACACTTCATATCCAGCATGCAGAATGCTTAGACATCATGACCTGGAGGAAATGCATCATTCAAAATCACAAACAGCACACAATAATGCTGATAATAGACAAGGCAGCTTTTTGAGAAATGTTGCTGGGTAACATTGGGAACTAATGACATCAATTGGCAAGCAGGTGCAACATGGGGTAACTAATCAGGGCAATGGGTTACAGGTATTATATTCTTTCCCATTCATAGTAGAAAAATAGTCAAGCATTATCGATTAGCAAATTTGCCTAAAAAGTTGCACTGTGTATCATCAGCATAAGTGCTTCCTCTCAGTCAGCTCCACATTTCTGAGTGTTAAAGAGCCAGATTAGTATATCAGTGTCCTGAAAACCTCAGGTAAACATGAAAGTGCATCCTTATTATGACCAATCACGGAATAAAAATCACAATCAATAATATTTTTTTTCTATTGCAGCAAACTATATTAATATAAATTTAATTTCACTTTACAGTAGTATTACTTTCTTAAATCTTTAATATTTGTATCTATTTTAAATGACTTCAGTTTATTTTTCTATATAATGAATACATTTTTAGTATCAAATAACATTTTTATTTACACAAATAATCCATCTTTTAAGTTAAATCAATTTTTAAACTATTTTTCTTCATAACTATATTTTAAATATCGGGCCTATATATCTATCATTACGTTTTCTATTATAGCAAATTATGTTAATATAAAGTACAATTTATTTTACATTATTAGTGTTTTTAAATCTTTACTATTTTAATCTATTTTAAATGACTTTAATTTACTTTTTTATATAATGATTACATTTTTAGTAATCAAATAACATTTGTATTTACACAAGTAATCCAACTCTTTTTTTTTTTCAACTACTATTTTTCTTCAATACTACATTTTTAACATCAGGCCTATAATATCTATTTATTTTAACTACCCAAATATCAATTGCACTAATTTAAAAAGACTACGTTACCAAAAATTAATAAATAAAATAAAGCTTTAACAACACTAGCTATAATAATTTGAAAAAAGAAAGTCATTTTTCCCTATTAAATAATATCCTGAAAACTGAGGAATCTAGGCCAATACAGAGAATGAAATGTCCTTTAAAACAAACATGCTCGATTTTGATTTCATGTTGACTCGAAGCATGGGATACTTGTATATTTATCATTTAGATGTAAAACATTTTGTCCCACAGTTCTTCAAATTCAATTTCATGGCTCCAGAAATGCCAGAAGCAACATTTTCATCTGGGAAAAGTAGCCTATGTTTACTCCACTGAATCTAGAATTTATGTCATCAAATAAACAAACGCATTATGGGACAAATACTCTGCAGGCACTTATGCAAGAGCAAGTTTCATCACAATGAAGGATTTGCAGAACTATCTCATCTTCACTGGCCCAGAGCAATGTTTTGGCCCAAAGCAGGAAGTGATGTCAGCAGGTGGGCTTCCTGAGAATCTGTTTATTGCAAGCGTCATGTCACAACACTGTTTGTTGGGCACTAAGTGATGAAAGATGCATGCCTGGCTTTTTCAGCAAACATGACTTTTCCTTCAAACTCAGTGGAGTGAAAAAATGTTTAGTAGGCAGGAAGAAAAACCATGGTAAGATCTTCATCGCACTTCACTATCCAGTACTGCCATTGTGCTAAAATCAGGATACTGACTGAACAGATTAAAACAAGTAGGTTTGTTAGGATTATCATTACTATTATGCTTATGTTGTTTCAAACCCATGTGACTTACTTTCTGCCATGGTGCACAAAACAAGAGGTTTAACAAAAAAAACAAAAGAAAAAGTTAAATTTAAAAAGCTGAAGTAAACCAGATCTGCGACAAAAGGTGTGAAATTATATTATTAATATTAGGTATGAAATGATATCAATATAATAATTTTAATAAATATTATTAAAGTTAATTTAAAAAGTCAGTAATAATACATAAAAGTAGTCTAATGAATATTTAGGTAAAAATAAAATAAAATGTAATTTAATTTAAAAAATAAATAAACAAAATAATAAAAAATAACAAAATAAAATAACAAAATGATAAAAAATATATAAATAAAAAATGAATAAATTAAATAAATTAAAATAAAAACATTATAAATCATAAATAAGATAAAGAGGTTATAATTTATAAATTATAAAATTATAAAAATTATTAAAAAAATGAATAAGTAGGTGGAAATATTTTTCCAAACACTCAAGGTGAAAAAACAAAACAAGAAACAATAGGAAAAGAAACAAAGTATGCCATATTTGTAACAATATAAAAAGAAAGAAAATAAACATTTATTTATGGTATGATAAGTGAGAGAAACATAAAATAATAATAATAATAATAATAATAATAATAACAGCATATAAAGTAAAACATTCTGAAAAGACAAGGGAACAAGATTCAGGTGCATTCAGGTGCATATTAAAAAAATTGGTTTGGAACAACATAAGCATTGAAGATCTCTTAAAGAGTAGATTGAGATTTTAAATACAAGAAAAAATTATCTGATTGCACAATCCAACAGAAATGTCTCTGGCAACCTCCACACGCACAAAAAAACAAAACCATAAAGGTTTAGCGAGGGTGTTTGTTTTGGTCACCCTGCGACCAAGATCTCAGATAAAAAAGAAAGGAAATCACACCTACATGTTAAAAGGAAGCACAGCAGAACATCACACTGAAGTGCGCTCAAAACAGCAGGCCAGAAATCCCATCATGCATCAGAGTCAAGCGCCGCTCAGAGAGCTGAACGTACCTGCTGTGACTCTGAGACTCAATAGTGGAGGAGCTGGAGCGGGACGAGGAGGAATCGGCCTCCGTTTCTACACTGCCTTTCCTGCTCAGAGGAACGTAAAACAATGAGTTGGTTACCTTTTGGATTGGCGGCAGACGTTTGCTCTCCCTGTGAACCGCGTCCAGCGTCTCGATGTGCATCTGAACGATGTCTAAGAGAGAATTGGGAACATTAAAAAAGTTGGACAAAATGAAAAACTAAATGTACACTTAGTCAAAATTATTAGCCCTCCTGTAAAATTGTTATTCCTTATTTTTAAATAATTGGGATATTATTATATTTAATTTATTTTTATTGTTTTACTTATGTAGTGACACCTTGGTGTATTAAGTTTAATATAGCGCTCCAGGCTCAATAAACTAAATGCCTACAGAGATGTTGAAGTTAGGACTCTCTGATATAACTCAATGATGTAATGTAAATAAGGTAAATTAGAATATAAATCTTATCCCCAATATTGAATAAATTACCAGAAATGAACTCTGTGAATAATAAAACTCTAAGACAGAGGTGCCCAAAGTAGGGCCCGGGGGCCAAAGTTGGCCCATGGTAACCTTTGGTTTAGCCCGCCATGCCATCTGAAAAGAGACTGAAATGATGGGGAGTTGGTTGGGGGCGAATGCCTTCAACAGAGACGTCATTTCGAATTGAATATAACATTTGGCTTCTTTGTTTAATTGAGGAACTACAAAAAAGGGCCAACTATAATTAAATGTTGTCAATGAATCAGAGATTTTAAAATGTGAATACTGTCACTTAACAAATGCACAAGACATCGGCGAAGAAGTCAAGGCAGAGCTCAAGGAACAGCTCGACTAGTATATTCAGCATTGAACTGCATTGTGTTATAAATGGGATTATTTGTGTTTTTACTATAACAAGATCATTATAAAACGTTAAAACTTATACTGCATTATTATTCAACATGCTTTAAAGCAACGTTTTGTAGTTATTTTTAAAATAATACACAAAATAAATTAGGAAACTACCCATGGCAAATTTAATGTAATACGGTTTGTTATCTTTAACTTCGGCCCACAGCCCTCAAACAAGTTTGGTTTTTGGCCTTTTATAAGAAAATGTTTGGGGACCCCTGCTCTAAGATAAATCAGAAAATATAATGAATTTAATTAGAATAGAAATGCAAAGATTGAGGAAAAACCCACAGGTAAACAAAATACAAAAATATGCAATTTACGCACAACCATTAGAAAGTAAAATGACCCAAACATACTGTAAATAAACACAAAGATTTACAATGAAAAATAATAAATAGACAAAATAGAGAAATAAACCACTTAAACACACTAGACAAATTGTAAACTTATCAAATGTATTTTTGGCTGGAATAAAGCATAAATAATGTAAAAAAAAAAAAAAGGAATAAAGACATTAAAAAACATTTAATGTCTTTTTTAAAGTGGCTACAAAAAAAAGTCACTGTTCTAACACTAAGCTTTGACACCATGGCAAAACAAATTAGTTATTAAAACTATTATTTTTAAAATTTGTACTTTAAAAAAAAATCTCTTAAACAGCACTAAAAAAAAATTTCACAGGAGGGCTAATAATTAAGAAAATAAGAAATGAGTTTTACCTGGTATCATTGTGTGGAGGGCTTTCAGGTGTTCGTTGGTGACGCCGCTCTCGTTACACACTTTGTCTACAAATCGGTTGATGAAACGAACGACAGAGTTCGCAACATCTGAGCTCTCAGCGTCCTCGAAGCCGCTCTCGGTGTCGTAGCTTTCTGCCATGCTGCCCGCGATACTGGACAAACAGAAGAAACTGAATTAATGGTCTAAAATTACAAAACACATATACTATTAGTTATCTTGGATTTTTTTTCTTTTCTTTTTTTAACTGAAGATCACTCTTCAGTGTCACATGATCCTTTAGAAATAATTTCACATATATATATATATTTATATAATTTTGATGCTTTTTAAAAAGGTGATTGTTAATTTAATAATGCATTTGAAATAAAAAAGACGTTTTATTTAATTAATGGTATTGCTTTGCTACATCACTTTTTACATAAATTAAATATAAAGTATATAATTATGTTAACATTATATTAAAATTCTTGGAAATTGTGGTAGATTCTGTCTCATATTAAACATGCATATGACATTATAAATATTTAATTTATATATTTAATTGAATACATTACTTAAAACTAAAAATGAGACCATCAAAAAAAGCACATATTTATTTTATATTTGATTAGATTTTTGATTTTATATTATTTTTAATGTCACATTTTATATTTCTTTACATTACATAATTGCTACATTTTTTTTAAAGTCATTATATATTATATATGATTTTATATTTCTGTAGAGGTTTTTTTTGCTTTATTTCAGGGTCAAGTCAAATTTGACCTTTTTAAGACCATGAAGAATGAAATTTCAGACTCATATAGGACTAAACTCTAAGGATTTATTTTAATTGGCCAGCAGAAAAAAAATGTAGTAGCCCCATCAAAAAACTAATTCGAATTAGTTCTTTCTTAGCCACATATTCTAAATAATGTGTCAAAACAAGCAGACTCTATTCGTATACATACAATTTTTCAACATAACTTTTAAATGATAATTTATAACTAAATGTATGCACAGCAGATCGTTATAATATTACATAATTTTGCTAAGGCCTAACATTTTTATGTTAAAATGTATGATATTTTAAGACTTTAAGACCTTGCGGATACCCTGTATTTGAAAAAATGTTTGGTTTTCTTATTGTCTTCCAGTCAGAGCCCGCACAGACCTGTTGGTGACGTAGCTGTTGCTGACGCTTTCGACGTCCCCAAGCCCAGTATTGCGGAGCAGGCGGTTTTTGCTGGTGTCGAGGGGCAGGAGCAGGTAACTCATGCGGTTTGCGTAGTGGATGGCCTGACTGAACACTGTGCTCTCCTCTTTCTGGACTCGCTCCTGCTGCTGCTCTTTACTCAGCGTGGGCCACAGACGACTCTGTTCAGACGCCAGCTCAAGAGCGCTGAGCTGATTCTGAGACACAGCAAGACCCTCCACCTCCTAAAAACAAACACAGATCAGCCCTCAAATGAAGCACTAAAAAAGGCAGCATCGTTGCTTAATATTCGTGTACATTATTAAATAAATGTAAACAATAAATTTCAATTTAAATAAAAATAATAATAAAAAAAATTCTGAGATAAAATAAATTAAAAAGCAATCAAATTAAACAAAAAAAAACGATAAAACTAAAAAACTAAATTCTTAAGCAAAAAAAAGATTAAATACTATAAAATTTATATATAACTATCAAACCTAAAATAAACTATTGAGTAAACATTAAACTAAACTATTGAAATTCTTATAAAATAAAGTAATATATGTAATAAATAACATATTTTGTTAAAAATATTAATAAAATCTTTTAAATTACATTTTATATCAGATATAACTGATACTAACAAACTAAAACTAAATATTAAAATAATATTTATAATTTAAACAAACATTTTAAACACGTTAAAACAAATAAAAATTATACAAAATAACTTTAACATGAAAAACACTGACAATTATTATAAAATATACATATTTTAAAAAAGAAACAAAACTAACTACAAAAAATTATAAAATATCTAACAAATCTACATTTTTTTAAAATAATGCAAATAAAATATTGATTAATTATTTTAATCTATATTATATTATTTATAATACATTTATAATTTATATTATATTATTATTATTATTATTCTTTTAATTCTTAAAAAAAAACACAATGCAAAACAAAAGCAGAAAACTCTATTTTTACAGGGCTGGGTGCGTCTCCCTCCTCGCCATTCTCCAGGTACAGCGTCCGGATGTGTTTCTGGACATCACTGTAAAACATGGCCTCCCAGAACTGCATATTGGTCCACACCATGTGCTCCTGAACGCAGCTGTATGCGAACTGAGTGATTCCTCCACCCAGTTTCTACAACACACAAACACAAAGATGCGGTAAACTGAAACACTCCTAACACCAGCTAAACACTGATTCACAATAACACTCACCCGACAGAAGGCCGTGACCAGCGGCAGCAGAGCAGCAGCGATGCCATGTTCATCCATATGAGAACAATCCTGAAGACAAAAACACAAGCAAAACATCTCAACAACACCATTTACGAAGGTAAACAATGATAACGGATGATCAAGAATCATAAACCAAACTAAAAACATCTTATTTTACACTTCCTTATTGCAACACAACAATATAAATAGACATAAAGCCAATCCTTTAACAGCCAGATGGTCATTAGAAGTAGTATTCACATTTATTGCCATTATAGCTTCATTGGCTATTTTATAGCAAATACACAATGTATTTATATAACCATTTCCAGACTGGAAGGTATCGGTTATGCTAAATCTCATTTGTTTTTGAAGTTCTTTGAATCTCAGCATGGCGTCTAGCTTTTGAGGATCTTTTGGTCTACTTCGCTTTATGTAATGTAATGTTTTAAGTCTTTTTTGACTTGGACTTTGTGGTTTTAGTGAACATGGTTATCAGCAATGGTAATAACAGTATATTTCAACATTGATTTAAGGGATTTTTTGATTGCAAACAAGTGTGGCAGTAATTATACCTGGGTGTGGCTACAGAAATTGACCACAGGTGTGATGAACACCTTTTTTTCCACACAGGGCTATGCAGTTTTGCATGTAGTTTTCCCTTAATAGTAAAAACTAATTTAAAAACAACATGATGTGTTTATTTGTGCTATTTTTGACTAATATTTAAATTAGTTTGAAGGGGGCAAACACTTTTTCACACCACTGTATATGCATCTTATTCCGACCAGAGGATTAATCTCTTTGCTATTTGTTATTTTGACACTGTATTGATGTGATTTCACTGCTGTGTTTTTACCTGTAGCGTGCAGTTCATCATGCGGACGATGTAGTCGAACTGCTGGTCATCCAGAACGGCTCTGTTCTGCAGTACGTGAAGATTGAGCTCCTGCGTCAAACAAACACGAGCTGCTCGACCTTTCAGAGCCCGTAATACTGCCGGCATCAACTGCACACACACAAACATATATACATAAGCATAATATATCCACATAAAACATTCAATAACACAATAGCACAAATCTGGGGTATGTTTTGGATATTATATAATTTAATTCACTGAATCATGCATCTCAACTATTGGTAAAGTACATTACACACCGAATGCTTTAATATTATTATTGTCTGCAAAGTAAAACACATCATGCCTCATATCATTTCAGCTCATTCCTCACTAATACAATTTTGATATTATCGCTCATAATAAATACAGCACATGCTTATTTTTGCTGAACAGAAATGCCTAAATAACAAAATAAGAGCTTCTTACCTTCTTAGCTTCCAGCATCTTATTGTCAAAAATGTACGTGATGCAGTTCCGGACCACTTCTAACCTCCTGGCGCTGTTTGCCAGAACATTCCCATTACGGTCCACAAAGTCAACTAGAAAAAAAAAAGCAGACATTACAAATAAAGCAAAAAGCTTTAACGAAGATAAGCACGAAGCTGTCTACTATATTTTGGGAATATAAATGTTTCACAATCTGAAAAGTGACTTGTGAAATGCAATTACAGCATACACGCACAATGTTTTAGTTTCACTTTAAAAAAATGAATTTAAATGGAACAAGCATGTTAAATATATTTGAATCAGCAAAACATATAATAGTAAACCAAAACATTTCTTTCACTAACACAAGTCTTAACAAAATTAAATGTTTAAATGCATTTGTTTTGTAGCAGGTGGAGCGCGAGTGTTTCATCCTTTCTGGTGGTATGCTGACATTAGCCTGGATATCGGGACTTTTGATACATCACATAAGCTTACACCCATAATGTCAAGTATATATATATATATAAAGATCTGAATGTGAAAACTATGCACGGCAGGTGAGGTTTGTCTCACCCAGCGGCGGTCCAGTTGGAACCATGCTCTTGAGCTCGGCTTTGACCACCGGCGGAGCGGTTTTGAGCTTAGCCGTAGCGTGGTCTATGAAGAGTTGCACGGCCACCTCGTCCAGCTGGGGGAAAGAAGTCTGTGGCAGCCGAGTATGTGCGCTTTCAGCTGTCCTTTGGACCCTGTGCATGGTCACCGCAGGGTATGGGTTCTCCTGAGAGGAAAAGAGAAATGATTGTGTTTAGAGGGAACAAATATATAAAAAGTAGAGTCAATAGTTCATTTTCATGTGTCTTGTATTTTACAGGGTTCCCACTCTTTTATGAACAGCTTTTAAAAGCATTATTAATTTTTAGTTCATTGAATTCAATACTGGTAATATTCAAATGTGGTTTGTGAAATACTGTTCAAATGTGCACTATTTGTCATAAAAACGTAGTTTCTTGAAATTTCTTGAATTTATAGTTTAATTATTTTCCAGGCCTTGAATTCACATGTCTGAAATTCAAGCGCGTTCGAGTACTTACAAGAAGAGTGGGAAGCCACATTATATCTTTAAAATAATAAGAATATTAAAACGGTATATTGTAATAAAAAAGTAAAACAAAATACAAATTTCTTTAATCTATTTCTTATTACATTAATTATAATTAAAAGTGCTGAAAACTGATTTAGGCATAAATGTTCATATGAAAATTATACTGGGTACAATATGACGTCATCAGGAAATAATTGTAGTCTGTCTATCAATACCACCATATGCGAAACTGTGTTAAAAAGCTTAGAACGTCTATTTTTATTGCATGTGAGTATGGGAAGCTTTTTAATTCGGAAGGCCAAAATCAGGCGGAATTACCCAAAATAGCCCAAAAGCTTAAGAGGTTAAAAAAATTGCATTTTAAAACTTGCTAAAAAATGTAATCCACTGATAATCTATTCAAATGTTGAAAATACTGACGTTTTTCTCCCTTTAAGTGTGAAGTAAAAGACAAAAACATTGAGAAAATTTAAAATATATGAATATAATGTTTAATGTTTAAAAATAAAACGTTGTTAACAAAAACAGAACTAGAAAAAAATATATATATATATTTCTATAAGACCCACAAATCGGCCATACATTTTTGAAAAGCTGCTCCGCCAGCTCCTTAATGTGCTTCATGACTTTATGAGGATCTCCTGTCTCCTGTCGAATGCGCTCCACCTGATTGGCTATGAGCTGAAAGTAAATGAAGAAGTAAAGTCAGAGAATCTTAAGACTTTAAGATTGAGAAATCTGAGACTGAACCATGACTTACATCGTCGAACAGGTCAGTGGCTCGATACGGGGGACCGCGTTCAGACACGAACCCAGCGAAGGCCATGCCGTCCAGCACCTTCATCAGGAAGTCATCCTCAGATAGTGCTCGCTGCCCCAAAAAAGCAGCCTGGAGAGAAAACAACAAGCTTTAATGATCTGCTTTACCATTTAAATTTATAATTAAATTTACCAAATATTTCAGTTAAAGGTGGATAAAAAAGACACATCTCACACAACATATTCTTCATCTGAAACTTGCTGTGCTCGGAGCATAAATCTGCATGTTTCATTTTAAAATGAAGTCATGTTTTGGGTATATAAAAAAGACCAATATTTTAAGATCTGTTTTGTCCACCACTGTAGACATGATGGGTTCTAGTGTTAAACTGTGCTCCGAGTCTTTTTATTACCTTATGGAAGCGGATGACGGGTTCAGGGTGGATGCGAATGATGTGCAAACACCACCTATAGCCCTGAAAGAGCTGCGAGAACAGCCACAGGAAGACAGCGCGGATCTCTTTATCCTGCAGAGCACATAAAACAATTCAACTTTCATTAAAACAATGCACTTCCTGCAATGTCACATCAAGCATAAGAGATTCAGCTTTAAACATTTGCATCTTAAGTGTTATGTAAGACGCTCATTATTATACAAGGAAGGAGGAAAAACATATTTATAGATTCACAAAGGAAAAGTACCTGAATCTTAAGTGCGGATGGTTGAATGGAAGGTGGAGGAAAAGCGTGATCAGCCACTTCCAGCTCTGGGTCCAAAACCTTTTGCACACAAAACATATAAACTGAGATTACAGTACAATAATCAGGGTGCATACATATATTTTTACTACTAAAATTCCATGACTCAGAACACTTTCATGACATAATGTTTCATATAATGTCTACATATACATGGTAAATAATAAAAAAAAAATGACATTCAAATTAATTACAGCATATTATAGAACACGCAACAATCTATTACACAGTTTCATTAAAACAATAATTTACAAGCACAATGTGCACCCACTGCCCTTTGTTATGCCAACCAATGCAGTTATCTTATTCTTTTGACCGTCCTACCCTACTCTCATTGATCAATTTAATTGAAAGCAATGTTTTATAATTAATTTGCATATTAATTCTACATTTTATATTAAGCCTAGTGTTAAGTGATGAACTAATTAAGTGTTAAATAATGAATCCCAAACAAAAAAAGTCTGCGTTTACATAATTTTATGTGTACAGTGTATATTTATAATGTACACATAAATAAACACATCCATGTATAAATGCATATACATCATAAGGGCTTATTCATATAAATATAAGTGTAATATTCATACACTTGAGATCTAAAGGGTACATTTTTTTCCTTTGATTTAGAAATGATTATTATTATATATTTAGAAAGTAAACGTATGTGTTGACACTTTATTGAGAGAACTAAATATCGTAACTTCATTGACATTAATTATAATAGAATTTATTTTTTAAGTCTATAATATAAGCCACCAATAAAGTCTATTATGTATATTTTAAAATGTGTGCAAGATCTCCCAGTGAACTGTCCCCAAATGTGGCACACGGGTCCATATGTAATTACAGAAAGCTGCCGTCCAGAGCTGGAGCTAATAACAAAAATCACTTAGCTAATAGAAAAGGCCTCAGACTAACCAAAGACGACAGTCACCTACACAACTATCAGAAGCATCTTCAACCTCTGGATTAAAAAAAAAAAACAGAGGGGATCAGAAAAGATGGAAAAAAAAAAAAGCGAAGAAAACCCCACGATTTCCAGGCAATTAAATGGATGGAGTGGGTTCATTACTGAGGCATGGCACTCTCTTTCCTCAGCGCGATTATCATCTCTGTCCCAGAGGAGACGCGGTTATGTGAGCCCTGCTCGCTCAAACATGCAGATTTAACCTCTGCCACTTCAGCAGCGGTGGTTTGACTGCTTTGGCGCCACAGAAACACACACACACAAATATATATATATATATATACACACACACACAGAGCGATTCTGGGCTTGTTTCCAGAGGGCTAAAACGCGAACGCCACACACAAGGACCTTTCTCTGCCAATTTTGATTTCATCAAAACAAACACAGACTGACAACTGGACACTTTTATATGTGTACACAGGACAGAAATCCCTATTCTTTGTCACTTTCCTGAAAAGAAGAAAAAAAAATATAAAAAAACTTCCTTTAAAAAAAAAAAAGATCCAGGTATGAAACTGACTCATGCATTGCATTGTAAAGTTTAAAGGAAGTTTGTGAACTGGTAATTCTAAACTGGAATTAGATGTGACAATCTGACTGGATTTGTTAAGTGGGATTTGACAGAGTCTGTTTAAAAAGTGTGTTGACAGGAAACAATTCTTTAAAAAGTAAATAAAACTGCTCATTTAAATGGACGGTATGAAAATATCTCCAGCATTTGTTTTCTATAAATGTCTTTTAATAGAAATGACATTTAACATATGCCATTTTATTAGAGATTACATTTAGCTTACACAAACATGGAGGAAATGCAGTATGTCCAATGAGTATTGCAATACGTGCCCTATCAAGGGTTAAATATATTGATGACTATATGAGTATAATATAGTACATTCCTTTAAAACTGAAAGTGCCACTATAAAACTGCCTGTTAAATCACTATCAGCCCTATAATTTTACTCTCTAAACAGTGAGCGTAACTTCAACAAGGAAATGTTTGTTATTGAGTAATGTCTACCGAGAATCCTTCTTTTAATTACTGCTGGCACAAAACCTCATAACAAAGGTAAATACGTGTTTTTATAGCCCTAGTGCATTAAACCCGCAACATTTCCTTAATCTGTGCTGTGGCTTGTTACATTATCTTTAAAGACTAAACCCGTCAACTGTGACTTCATCTACGCCAGTGATTATTACTCTCAACCCAGGACTGGCACACATCCAGGTAATAGGTAAAACAGGTTGGCTTACCATAGAGATGGCGGTCTGTGTGTGATGAAGAAGTGGCTCAGGGAGCACGGATATGTGGACACACTCGGGAATGGTCACTGTGCCTCCGTCCAGGTCTGCAATGATTACGTCGAGCTGTGTGCATTAAAAAAATAAAAAATAATCACAGGTAAGAATGAGCCTGCATTAAGCTACATCATTCTATATGCACAAAAATGCATAATGATGCATAATGATACTGATGTTTCAAAATGAACAACTGTTTTCAACAACCCGGTGTTAATCTTGTTGATAAAATTGGCTTGAAACAAACAGACATTTGACAGGTCTGCCGTGCCAGTAATGTGACTGAATGTGTTATCTAATAAATGAACATTGCAATACAGTGAATTATAAAGAAATATTAATAATAGATTACTTTATCGTTTTGACTACATTTTAGTCTCATCTTTGAACACTGACCACGACAAATGATTCACGTGAGCATTAAAGCCAGTTTCATCACATAATCTGAACAAATAAATAAATAAACACTTAGTAAATATTTGATTGTTTATTTTTCACAATGTTCTGAATTTTTACCAGAAAAACTACAGTTGTTAGTTTACATCTCAAAACTCAGAGATGAAACCTCACAATTCTGAGATTATATCAATTACAAATTAGCATCTTGTAACTCTGAGTTTGCATTGTCCAAATCTGATTTTACACAATCCTGAGTTTACATTTTAAAATCCTGCAGCATATACTCAAAATTGTGAGGAAACAAAGTCTGAATAAATGACAAAAGACGTAAACACATGGTTTCAGCAGGTTTTTAAGACTTTAAGATGTTTTCAAGACTGAATTTTTTAAAAATCTGACTTATACAGGGTTAAACACCAAAGAAATGTTTGGCCAGTGGGGAAAAAAATGTAATGGTACACTCCAAAACAAAGTGAGTTTTTTGTTATTTCTTAGCCACATATTAGGCCAGTGGAAAAGATTTTCAATTGTCCCCTCCAAAAATTTTTTTATTTAGTTATTTCTTGGCCACATATTTTAAATGTTTCAAATCAAGCAAACTCCGGTTGCATACACAGCCTTAAAATAATTCATTAGTACATTATACTTTTATTAAAGGTTTTATTGAGACATATTGTTGGTGATTGGATGAGTGTTGGCCTGATTAGAAAGTTAAGATCTGTTTAAAATAATTTAAGACCAACAAGACAATATTTCAGTGAATTTAAGACTTTTTAAGGGCTAAAATAGTATTTGAAATTTAAAACATTTGGACTTTAAGACCCCCCGAAAAAATCTGAATTACAAGTTTGTCTAATGTTGTTAATTGCTTTTTTATTATTTATGATACATGTATTTCCAATTGTAAAAAGTCATAATTGTACAGTAATTAGGTTATAATTAACTTTATCCATTCCTGCATTCATTCATTTATTTATTTATTTAATTATATTTATTTATTTATCTTTTCATTATTATTGATTGGAAACATACATGAGACTAGACATTTTTTCACAAAAAAGACTCAAAGTCCTTTACAATTGTCTTTATGTTAACATTCCTATCTGTAAAAGCTTTCAGATCTAAACAAAGATCCCTCGGATCAAGTTTCATTCACAGGTATCATGTATCGCTTCATCTCTGCAAACTGTAAATACAGGTGACCAAATGTAAACATGTTCAGAAATGTCCAACATGCCCCTGTAAACAAGCCATGCAAGATAATCACAGTCAAACAGGTGTAATTGTTGGAGTGAAATCCTATTGTTACAGCAGATGATATTTGTTCAACAAGATAAGCTCAGAAAACCGGTCAGGAAATTCCCACTGAATGCAATCTATAAACGTAAGATCAAGAAGCAAAAGCAAAATTTGTCACATTCAAATATTTATGCATGACCTTTGAAACAAATATATGATCAGCTAAACGATAAGCCAGATCTAATGCTAAATCTAGATTTACAAAATGCAACCGAGCAGAAAAAACTACAAGCAAAATAAACCAAATCAGATTTATAAATCATTCTGTATCATGACACGTTTTTGGAATGCTGCACAACTGAATGTCAGACATCTGATTAAACCTTATCTAAGTGTAAGTGATCTGTTGTGTGTATTGAAGTATTGAAGATGAAGAAAGGATAAATTAAGAGAAACCACTCTTACCAGCTCCTGAGTCTCTGAGCGGAAATGTGAGTTGACTCCGATGATGAAGGGTGTTGGACTGCTGAGCACCTCCAGCAGCTTCCCCGGTAAAATGGGAACGTACGTAAAACTGGAAAAAAGAAGAAATTAAAACAATGATGACAAGACTGGGAGAAATGAGAACAACACATAGATGAACATTCCAAAAACAAACAAACAGATGAAATAAATAAAGGGGCTGTTTTAAGTCCCGTCCCAATTTGAACTGGTCTATTTTTCCACTTTATTTCTTTATTTTTATTACTGCAATGCTTTCTTTTTTTTTTAAAGCAGTTCAATATTCATTAAGTATATTTTGAAGATTTATTACATATTATATATACATCTTATATTTCTATTAAACAAAATTAGATTGTTTTTATTATCCATTCATTCATTCATTCATAAATTTTCCTTTGGCTCAGTGCCTTATTCATCAGGGGTCGCCACAGCGGAATGAACCGTTTTTTATAATTAATAAAAAGAATACAAACTGATATACTATATTGCTGCTATGTTACAATAATGTAAAATGTATGCAATTTTTTGTTATGTTACCAAAACCAGATCTTAAATTTAAGACCATTTCACAAAGATACATGGCCAACTAAACAAAATTTTAAACGCTATATTTAGCATAATTGTTTTTATGTTTTATATCTGTATTTATGTTCTTTTTTTAATATTATTTTATTATAAACTGATGATTTTAACCTGCAACATTTCTAAATTTCTGCAACAAACATTTTTAAATGATACAAATAATAATCCAAATAATAATTACTATAATTATAATAATAATACACTTATATTAGTTTTGTATATATGTGTAAAAAAAAAACTACAATCCTAATAAAATAAATTCAATCAAGACTCCTCAACACATGACCCCACTTTACCTGTACTTGAGTGGGAACATGATGGCCAGCAGAGCCCTGCATGCGTCTGTCAGCCGCTGGTAACTGCTAGAGAGGAACAGGATCTTGTGCTCCGTCAAAGCAGCACAAAACAGACAGAGAACATTCACGATTCCTGCAGAGAGGGAAAAAAAAGAGAAAGAGTGGCTAAAAATACCAGCCTCACTTCCTCTGTTATTTATTTAACAACACACGGTGGAGATTACAGCGTCCACATCTGACACTTGACACCAACTGTTGCTGTTTTAATGAGGCTGATTTTGCTGTTTAGCACGTAAGCCGGCTGCTGATTGGCTTACCGAGCTGTCTGAATAGCTGAGCCACACTGCAGCCGCTCACAGGTAGAGAGTCGTTGATGGGTGTCTGGATGACCTGCCTGTCGCCCGCGCCAAGTGTTATGGTCCTCTGAAAGAACAGGGAGATGATACAAGATAATGAGCTCTTATTTAACATGAAAATAAACTAATCTTATACCTCCACCAGGGCATTATGGGAAAGATTAAGGTGTGTGGCAGGCTGGTCGTGAAGTGTGCTGAAGAAAGGAGGTTATTAAGAAAAAGGGGAGAAAAAAAAAAGAAGCAATTCGCCATTTATAATCAAAAAATAAGAAAAAAATAACATTTTAATGTTGATTTCCTGCTTTGCATAAGCCTACTTTTAACACAAAGTGATTTTTGTGAAAGTTATAAATGAAAAGGTTTGAAAAATTGCTGTTAGGAACATCAGAAAGAATCATATATGAGTATTAAGTTGAATAATACAATGATTTGCACCATAAGTTTGGAGGTGTGCAATATTTTCTTGTCTATGGCACAGGTGTCAAATCCAGCTCCTGGAAAGCCGCAGCTCTGCACAGTTTAGATTCAACCCTAATTAAACACACCTGATCAAACTAATTGAGTCCTTCAGGCTTGCTTGAAAACTACAGGTTAGTATGTTGAAGCGGGGTTGGAACTAAACTGTG
>CAIGQQ010023787.1:2603-13120 GCA_903798035.1 Danio albolineatus
AGACAGACAGACAGACAGACAGACAGACAGACAGACAGACAGACAGATAGATAGATAGATAGATAGATAGATAGATAGATAGATAGTCAGTAACAGTCTCACTTACTAAACTTGACAAGCCGGCACTATCTTATAAAGTATAAAGAGTGTGAGAGAGTTTTTAGCATGCGCCTCCAGCAGTTTCATTTCTCTCATTTTCTGTCAGCATGAAGGTGTATGCTCATATTTTCAGAGAAAACACACTGAAATAGCAGTTTAACTTCAAATCACCCTCGCCTTCATTCATAAAACTGTCCATCAAGAGTGCAAACCTCAAATGAACACACACCAGTGCCTTTAAAACCAACTCGAGCAGAAATCACGCAAACCTGTCAGGGCTTCAATCACACCAAATTTTATGACAGATTATATGTGACAGGATTAATAATATTTAAAAAAATGTCTGTCAATTACAACCCCTATAAAGCTAAAGATCACCATCTTAAAGGAGACAAGGTTTTTACTGTTAACTATGCAAGACAGTACTTTCTGTTCTACAAGATAGTGACAGCAGCTTCCTCTTGTCTCTTGCAGACAGACAGTTAAATTACTACTCTCTGAGCTGACTGGGTCCAGCAGGGAAATCAGCCTCTAGGCTACATGTCTTATGCTTAGCTGCTAAACCCTCATTTCCTTAGTCTTCATCACTGAACACACTCACGGCCACTGAGACAAGATGAAGTTACATAACTTCTGTTTTCTGAAAGAACAAGGTAAACAATCGTGACCTTTTCATACTCTGGGGGGAAAAACTGTCATATTATTATTATATTATATTATATTATATTATATAATATAATATTATATTACATTACATTACATTACATTACATTACATTACATTACATTACATTATATTATATTATATTATATGAATGTACTTTTTTATTTAACCCCTTTTTCCCCCACTCTCAGTCGGCTCTCTGTATCAAACATAACAATCTCGAAATTAAAAGGTGAAAACTGAATTTATCAGTTCATAAATGTCAGCCATGTAGAAAGGTCTTGCTGTCGACGTTAACTGTAGGAGTGACCAACGATGGCTGTAAAATGATGTGTGAGTGCTTTGAATGAGGTGAGAACAGTCATTAAATCAAGCAGATTGATTAATGCCTTATTGGAGAGAGAATCCATTCTGTATTCCCAGGGGCTGAATGTGTGTGTGTGGTCATACAGTATGCTGAGGTCCAGTGCTGAGTCCACTTCATACAGCTCCCTCTGCTGGTCAAGGTGTGCTGAGGTGAGAGTCACACAACTTACCGTCCACAAACTGTACACACACACAAACACACACACACACGCATGCACACACACACACTTTCCACAAAACAGGGAAAACCAGGAACATACACAAACACAGACACACATCTATCTAAGTGAATTTAAACAATCATTACTGTTTTTACTAATGATATGTGTAATTTACTAACATATGTATATTTTCTATCCACTAATCCTGGCAGAAATCTTTGATTTTTATATTTTCATATGAATAATTTTATATTTGTAATAATGTGTGTCCCATTTTCCCTCGTGGGAATCATTTGTCAAAATTATTAGGTTCCTACTATGTCAGTATATTTCTGGATAGTTCATCCAAAAAATAAAAATGCTGTCATCAATTACTCAGCCTTTACTTGTCCCAAACCTGTTAAACTTTAATTTAAAGAAAATAGTTTGAAAAAAAACTGCTGGAAACTAGTAACCATTTACTTGTCTTGTCTAGAAAAAAATAACTTGTAATGTCAGGAAACACTTGAGGCTGAGTAAATGGTGAGAATTTGATTTATTATTTTTTTGGGTGAACTATCCATTTACAGTAAGTAACATATCACAATAAGGTGGTGTGCAGTTTAAACAGATATTTAGGCAGACAAGTTAAAATAATGCATTCAGTTATCTAAGCAATATTCTTCTGCATTTTTACAGCATTAAGCAAGGAGTCAGCTAAAATAAAAAATAAACCCAGACATGGTCATTAGGTCTTATTTTGTTCAATAAAATCTGATCTAATCTATTTATGTGCCTGTCTTTTTAAAGAAGAATCCATCCTTTCAAAGAAGTGATGGAAATTAAAATTAGCTTTAGTCTGGCGAACAACAACTAAAGTTCACTTAACTCAGTGGTTCTCAATTCCAGTCCTTAGGCTGGACATTTGTATCTCTTATTTGACACACAAGAACCTGTTCATGGATCTCTCTGTTAACAAGCCTATGATCTGAATCAGGTGTGTTACAAAACGTGCAGGGCAAGGGAGCCCGAGGACCGGGATTGGGAACCACTGACTTAACTGAACAAGCAAGTGACAATTTCCTAAACAAATAATGTAGAATTAAACTCATAAACCAACTTTAAATATGAATAAAGTCAATTTGCAAACAATCCTCCTTTTTGATAACATCCATCAACTGCACTTTTCTAAAAAAAAAATGGGGGGCCACTTCTAAAATTTTATTTTTGGCAGCCTAACAAATGTTCACAGGAAAACTACTGTACTTCAGATATACTCATCAGGCTTAAGGGCCATTTTATATGCACTATTTAAAAAAAATCAATTGCAACACCTTTAATCACGCCTGAATCCCCTTCAAACTGAATAAACAGTGTGCCTCTTCACCGTCCACTCAGAAAGCCTCTTAAGGTCCAGAAAAATACAAAACAAATAACTGAATAAAAGTCCTGTCAAGTTTCTCAGCTTCTTCTCCAGGAAGAACTCATAAAGCGTGCAAACGCTGCAGGCCTGCTGGGCTCCAACAAACACATATTCACTCATGCAAACCCAGAGACTCTTTGTCCAGATATTAACATTCACCGCACCATTTCATCTCACCCTCTCTTTCTGCTTGATATGGTAATAATACACCATCTCCTCTCTCAGCCTACCCCTCTTCAATTAATTCAAATCCAATTAACTCTCCCACTAGCTTAACGAATGACTAATTCAATTTAGACAAAAACAAATAAGCATCGGATGGCGCCCTTATCATCGCTTTCATGACATTCTCTTTTCCTCCCGAATCGGCGCTCAGCTCCGAAAATCTGCGGAGGCTGAGCTTTATTGATGCCCCGTTATCTTGTTAAATCAAATCAGTGTGACATCCAATGTAAACCCAAGCCGATAAGGATCAACACACAGGAACGTCGCCAGCAAACACACACACGCACGTGTGGCCACACAGAAAATCTCACATGCTCCTCCAGGGCAAACAAGTCAGGGTTTCAGTAGTGTGAGTCACTGATGGCGTAAATCCTCACAAAACCGCCAATCTGTTTTATGAGATACCTGTAGTTACCATCGTAAAGTTGTTTACATGCTCCTGACTGTCTATTTCATACATGCCTCAGGTATCAAGCCTAATTCCAGGCTACAATATGGCTAATTTATAGGAATTTCTAGACTATGTTCAGGGAAGGTTTTTTTAATTTTTATAAATGATGAATAATGTCAGTTCCTACAGGTGTCTGAGTAAAGTAACCACAGGTGTACTTCATTGTGTAATGCTGATGTTTGACAACTACTAAACATCATCTGTGTTTTAGTCATATTTTGGGTTTTAGAATTGGCTTTTAAATATAGTGAAGATTCTGCCATATTCATCATTTTAGTCAGTAAAACATTGATTAGTATAAGTGTTCACTTACGCACTAATCTATACTTGATACTTGATACCGGCAAAGGTTTTGAACATTAAACTTTTTAAATTAGTTAAGTGTAAAATATAAATATATATAGGTGAATTAAAACACTAAATTCTGTTACTGTACATACTATATATGTGTGTGTATGTGAGGTTGACAAACCAGAAAGGCTCTTAGTGGGTTCTCAATGTATGATAAAGCGAGAAAAACCTCGAAAAAAATGATGGCACTACTCGCTGACAGAAGAGCAACCAGGAAGACCGACAAAACAGAGACACACACACATGCCAAACAACAGGTAAGTATTAAACAAATAACAGCTGTAAACACTTATACGCAGACAAACCGAAAACATTAAACATTCAGACAACATGTTTTTGTGCATGTATTTGTGATAAAAGCCTGCGTTATGGATTGCGAAATTATCTGGTTCCATTTGTGTGTGTGAGAACCAACGTGCTGATGGCAGACATGTGCACCCTCATCGTCTCAGGCTTTTATGAATTAATTAGGTAAAGAACGTAATTTTTTTGATTTAAGAGCACTGTTTATCACCCAGGAGCAATTCACCTCATCACAATGTATGTATGCACCTATGCATGTATGTACTGTATGCATGAATGTATGTACGTATTTGTACAGTATGTATGTACAGTATGTACTGTACTGTATGTATGTATGTATGCATCTGTTTTTTATCATAATCACTTTTTTGGTCAATGTGAAACTTATTCTTTGATAATCTTCCATGCCAATTTTTTATTATAATTATTTTTTAATATAAAAAATAAACATTTATTTTTTAACAATATTTTTACTTATTTATTTATTTATTTATTTTTATTTTAAAATAAACATTAGTTTGATATTTATGAAACCAAACAATTTTTGTAAGACTTAAGTTATTGACTTTGGCATTGCTTTTATATTAAAGTCTATAGAGATATACTCCATTTATTTGATCAAGAGTCAACAAACTCAAGACAAGAAATATTCCTCTGAGCCACACCAGCTCATATTCAGGTAAAGGGTTTGTTTCCCCCCTTCAGACTGAAATCCTAGAAGCTTCGCTGGTTTAATTCCTATACTGTACTGCAGTGATAGTGACAGATCAGCCCCTCGGCCTGGATTGAAACCTCATAATTAACCTCGTCTTTAAAATGAGGAGCGGGTCGGCCTGGCCTCTGGTTCGGGATACAGCTGATTGATAGCAGTCCTGCTCTCGCTCTCCAGGCTCTGATCAGATTTACTGTGTGTAATTGAAGGTTGGACTCAAGTACTTCCTCCGACCGCGACCGAGAGGGTTTCTGCCACTGGCTTCTCCACAGAGCCAAAAGCACAGAGTGATTTGTGAGGTGAACTTCCATTGCTCTGAAAACTGCCTTTATGGTGACTCTCCATGCGCATGTGAAGAAAAATCCAACAGTACAATGCTTTTACACATGCAAAACAAAGCGGCTCATTCATTCATACAGAAGCTGTCTTTCTTTCTGATGAGGTGAGCTCATAAATAAAGGAGGGATGAGAGGAGGGAGGAAAAGCGGCCTCTTCATTGAAAGGCGACAAGGGAATGGTGTTTGCTTTCCAATGAAAGACGAGTGCATACAGGAAATGCCCCACGGCTTGACATGTGTTTTCTTACAGCTGCTAAGTCTGGGAAAACAAAGGGAAGAAAATGCTATGAAAACACGAGACAATGGAAAGATGGTTCTTGACACACGCTTGTCCTTTAAGGATGAGGCGGTCATGAAGGTAAACACTGTGCCTATGAATGGCCTCTCTTTTTGTTCTGTTGAATAAGTCAGGCCTGTCATAGATAAGACTAATAAAATGCAGACATGCCTGCAACTCACATTGAAGCGAGTGTGATTTTTCCGACAGGTTGCTGTCTGCTCGGTCTTTGCTCTGATCATCAGAAGCAGTTGGATGCGATTAGTTGAGGTTTGACTCAGCCGGCTGGATCCTGAATAATCACCAGCGATCCGCTCTTATCCAGATCTGACCTCTAGTAAAAATCTCTCTGCTGCTGGTTTATATGACCCAACTGTGCAGTGTCAAACTTAAGACAGACAGAATTGTGCTTCAAGTGTTGCGACATAAGGGAAACACGGGTGGTCTGCGTTCAGTCATCAATCTCGTACTGCATTCATGAATGAACAATGGTTTGTTAATCTGGCTAATAACACTGAGTGCTACAACCTATGGTAGTATAATCACAGTGACTTTCTGTGTAAAAATTTGAAAACAACAGCTTAAATCAAACTAAGAGTGAACAGAATTTTTGATCGAAATTGGCACCGAAACTTCAGGGCCTGGCGAGAGTAAATACATATACTGTATATGCAGTACGTGCTTAAACATAAATTTTCATTTTTTGTTTTTATCAAATTTGTAAATATATCACGCGAAACGTCTGATCATGCATTTAGAAGTATGTAAAATACAAAAACACATAAAAAAGAAAAGAAAAAGAAAACTAAAGATTCTGGACTTCACTAAAGATGCTGGATTTTTCATCATCACACTTATCACTATCACAATAAATTCCAAAAAACTTGTGAAATAATTTGTGAAATAACTTGTGAATTCCATATCACCTATCCCTTAATGCTGATCACTGAAGAACTGTTGTTTGTTAATGTCACTGATTATGCTGTGACTAACAAAATATAGCTAGAATAAGTTAACCCCTTAGCACTCCTGTAAAATTAGCTTAAACGCCTAAAAAACTGCATACCCAAAGTAAATTGCATGCTATTTTTTTTTAACCAATGCAATAGACGCAGGCGGTACATTGGAACGGCAACGGGTTAGCACACTAACATTTGCTAATATGATCCAAGCATGTTGCTAACATCATTAAAATGCTAATAATACGTTTTAAAAAGTTGCTTGCATTTTGTTATCATGCTTCTAACATAAACGAACACTTTGCTAGCATGATTTAGTATGTTTTAAAATGTTGCTATGTATGTTTTAGCAAGTTGCTAGGAGATGGATAGCATTAAGAAACAAGTATGGGTGAAAAAAAACATGGTTGGTCTGATCTTAGTTGACCCGCTAACAACACTGTGAGCAACAGTACAACCCATGATGCACTAGCAAAATCAGTGACGTTCTGTGAAAAACTTTAAAACAACTATTAAATTACAACTCCAGGCTGCATTGACATGACAAGTAAGCACATAACTCACATACATGATGGAAAATCAGTTGGACAAAATAAAAAGCTTATGGCTTTTTTCAAGGGGCCTCGAGTCCTAATAGCACACCCCTTGTTTCTATCATCTTTGCAGTAAAAACAAGTTTTTGTGAGTATCATCTGTTTAGAAAAAGCAGTACCCAAGTTAGATTGTTACCCCTTGCCACCTTCTCGGTTGGTTTGTGTTCACATTGTCTTTTTTTCTTCTGAACCCCAGTATGCTTGCGTCATCAATCTGCTGTTTTGTGTACAGCTGTTGCTAAGTGACGGCCACGTAAGCAAAGTGGCAAAATGGAGATGTACGCATTTCATGTTTTTTTCTTCTTTCATCGAATCTTTTGCTTTTGTTATCAAAATCAAAATACAGAGAGCCACATGCATCTATCCCATACACACAAGAATGAACAACATGAAAACTAAAGTTTGTTGTACAGTTGGTGATTCACTTCTGGTATTTGGTACGAATGCATTCATATTAAAAGTGAAACGTACCAGAGTTAACATGAACATGACCTGAGTTCAGACGACACGTTCAGACTAACTAAACGCACTGTACTCTCATGTCAAACGAGCCCGGGTTCGGACCAAAAGTGCAAATTTGATTAAATTGCCTGGACCGTACCCAAGTTCAATTGTCCCCCTTTGCCACCTTCTCGGTTGGTTTGTGTTCACACTGTATTTTTTTCCTTATGAACTCCGGTACGCTTGCGTCATCAATCTGCTGTTTTGTGTAGGGCTGTTGCCAGTTAACGGACATGAAAACAAAGTGCCAAAATAGAAAAACATCCACACATGGGGGCAATTTCGCTTTTACTGAACCTTTTGCTTTTGGACATACAGAAAGCGATTCGCTGTAAAAATGTCGCAAAAATCATGTGACGCAAAAATCATAGAAACGTTCAGAACATCACGTGATGTCTGCAGAAGCTGTTTTTGGAGGAGACAAGCAGACATTACTTGCCCTGGCTGAGTCCTGCTTGTCAGCAAAGTACAGTACGTGATACACAGACAAACACACAAATGAATGTTATGAAAACTTTAGTTTGTTGTACTGCTGACGGTTCACTTCCGCTATTTGGTATGATTGTATTCATAACAGAAAGGAACCGGACCAGGGTTCGCATGAACCGTACCCCAGACCACCTCTTTCAGGCAGACCTGGGTACGGTTTGTGGGTGCGCACCTGAGTTCAGAAGACACGTTCACAATAGCTAAACGTATCGTACTCTGACGTCAAATGAACCCGGGTGCGGACCAAAAGTGCTAGTGTGAAAGCACCCCTAAAGTTCAGTTTAACTCAGTTCAGTGTGGTTTAAATGCCCTATATATGAGTAATAGTGATAGTGACTGTTGTTTTAGCAACACATCTAATAATAGAGAACAAAGTGCGGTGAGAACAAAGATGACAGTGCATTCCACATACAGCAGGTCTATATATCGCATTAATCATCATACAAATGACAAAGAAAGGTAGATAGAGGGAGATATAAGAACAGTGTGTGCAATTGATCTATTCTTTGCTGTGCTGATAAGAAGTAATTTAAGCCGCAGCAGTTGCTATGAGGCATTTTCCAATAGATACCTGAACACAAACTTAAGGCTTTAAGAAAAAGCTAATCGATAATAACAGTTCGCTATTATTTACTCAATCAAATTTTGTTCCAAACATGTTGAGAGTGCCTTTTCACATTTGACTGTGCAGATTAGATATTGTTTTTCTTGGTAAACATGTACTAGATGGACATGTTTTAAAAGTCTTGTAGTTTATAATTCAGTATGTGACCGTTTTAAAAAAAAAAGTGACATTCAAATTAAAAGAAAATTAGTCTAGACCTTTTTTTTCAATTACAGAAATCTGTATCTCACAGTTTTGAATGCATAAACACTCACCTAATATTTCCTTTATTCTGGTCACAAAGGGCCAAATGTGAATAATATCTTGTATATATGTATGTTTATATGTATATTTATATATATATTAGGGCTGTAACGATACGCGATATGAAACCGAAATCGCGACACTAAGATCCACGATCCTGTGTCGCGATGTGATAAGGAAGAATCGCGACACACCCGTGACTAACTTTTCAATCTCCTGCAAAAGTTGAGCTAGTTGAAGAAGAACGTGAGGAAACATGGCAACTAACCCAGAGATTGCGGACCCTCCCTCTTCATTTAAGTCAGCAGTATAGCTTTGCTCACACTGTTAGTCTGGCTGCACAGAGAGGGATGGGCGTTCACCAGATGTCCCGACTTTAATATGGGGTCCTCTGAAACTATGAATATTTAACTTTAATTTTATTTAGGCTATTTTATTTAGGCCTACCAAACCAACACAATCTCACGGCAACTTGTGTTTTGGCGCTGAAGCATATAGCGCGCTTGTTTTGAAGCGCATCACCGCAAAGGTTATTCATTATTCTTTTTTTATCTAGTAGTTAAATGACCAACCAAAACTACATCACAATTAATATACAATTTATACCTAACGAAATTCGTTTCAAAAAGAATTTTTTTTCCAAGAAAAATGTATGAATTATATTTTTGTTTGTGCCTGTCCAACTGTGCGGTGAAAATTTGTTCCGCTCCGGGGAAAATAAGAATGTAATAGTTCACAGCAGAAAGGGCACGGTCCGTGCGGGCTTTCTCCATCTTCTCAATTGTGTTGGGCACAGCTAGGTTCAGATTGGAGGCATTTTGACGCAAGTGTCCATTCCGTGTCAATAAAATGGAAAGTTAGCAACATGTAAAGTGTCATTTTTGTACTCGACCACATCTGTTGTAAGTGAAAAATACTCGACTGTGGTGGAATTGGGCTGTTGCAGCTCACCACGGATACGTTTGTAGGCTCGTAGAATAGCTGTTTTGGAGAAATATGTACGTCCGGACAATTCATAATAGCTGTCGGGTGTGGTTACGGTCTCCGAAAGAAAAAAAAAGTATTGAAAGACACTATTTTTTTCGCAGAGATTCTTGGTTACTGCATCAGTGCATTTGTTCCACCTCACATTGTCCCTCCTATATTTTGTGCATCGCTTAAATGCATCACTAATTGATGGCTGCACCTGTTCGTCTGACTTCTGCGCTCGATTTTTTTTTTTACTGCATTTTGGCAGCCTCATTCTTGTGCGCTTTGTATAAATTAGTTGTGTTTCCTCCACATGCTGCCACATTTGTCAGGCAAAGTTTACATCTCTTAAATGTAAGAGAACTTGATTGAAAAAGAATTTTCAACATGCTCGAATCATCTCCACAATGGAGTTTAGTTCTGTTTGTTTTTCAACAGTATTTTGTGACAAAAAAACAGAAGTGTTATAGCTTTGGCTATTTATTTTATATTTGGCTATTTATATAGTAATAATTTGCATGGTTAATCTTGTTCTTTGGTGTTCAGTTTATAAAGATTTTTCAAATGTTGTTTGATAAAATATATTGTTAAAAAAAAAAAAGTTTCCCACCCCTCACGAAAAAAAATCGTGATACGAATCGAATCGTGGGTCAAAAATCATGATACGAACCGAATAGTGGGTTTGGTGTATATATATATATTAGGGCTGTAACGAATATATATATATTATATATATATATATATATTAGGGCTGTCCAAAAATTAATCGTGATTAATCACATCCAAAATA
>CAIGQQ010023807.1:0-11955 GCA_903798035.1 Danio albolineatus
TGTGTTCAATACTTATTCCCTGTGTCATTTCACTTTATTTATTATGACTCAACTTGTATACTTAAATGTTCTCATTTCTTTGTATGAACTCAATATTTGGCTTGATGGCTACATCTGGTAGGAATTTTGTGTCAGTAGCCCACTTAGAAATCCCCTTACTGATAAAAATGCTGATGTGTCAAATACTTATTTTCCCCGCTGTATATTTTGTTATTAAAACTACATAACAAGAAAGAAGCCTTTAATGGGGTAGAAAATGTACATATTTGCTCACCTGGTTTTGAAGGGAATTAGCAATTTCTTCTCAACTTTTTTATTTTTTGACCGGGTTGGGTTGTGATATTGCTCACATGACTCGTCAAACAGACACGAGGGCTCATGCCAAATTTACACAAATTTTCCCTCCATTTCTTGGGTCCGAATAAACTGAAAATGAGCACTTTTAACTTCTCCCTTTGGCCTGCAGGTACCCACACTGGTGAATGCTGCTCTCTCATTGGCTGTAGGCGATCGCCGATGTTATTTTCAGTCAAAACACATTTCACACGACATGATTTGAATCGCCGACAGCTCCTGTTATTCAGCACGGCAAATATCTCCCGAGCATCGGCAACTCATCTGCAATTCTCTCAGATCGCGTCTTTGATAGTTCATATTGTGTGATTATTACTCACGTGAATGAGCACAGATTTGCCTGATTTCAGGCATTTGTCAGCGATTTCTCAAAACCTGTCGGCGAGTCAAAATCAGGGCTAAAATCATGCAGTCTGAACTCACCATTAAGTGCAAGTGAATGGTTTCTCTCCAGTGTGGATCCTCATGTGTAGATTAAGGTTTGTTGATTGGTTGAAACTCTTCCCACACTGAGTGCATGTGAATGGTTTCTCTCCAGTGTGGATCCTCATGTGTTCATTAAGGGATGATGATTGGCTGAAACTCTTCCCACACTGAGTGCATGTGAAAGGTTTCTCTCCAGTGTGGATCCTCATGTGTTGATTAAGGTGTGATAAGCAGTTAAAACTCTTTCCACACTGAGTGCATGTAAATGGTTTCTCTCCAGTGTGGATCCTTAGGTGTTGATTAAGGTGTGATGATACGCAGAAACTCTTCCCACACTGAGTGCATGTAAACGGTTTCTCTCCAGTGTGAATCATCACGTGAATCTTAAGATAGCTTTTTCTTCCAAAACTCTTCCCACACTGAGTGCAGGTGAAACGATTCTTGTCTCTCCTTTTCAAAATACCATCAGTCTGTAAATGAGTTTTTTCCTCAATTTTGACATGATGTTCCTTCTCTTTACTCCCCTCATTCTCTTCAATTAGGTCTGAAATAAATAAATAAAACATAAGTCTTAAATATTAGACTTAAAAACTCTCATCAAAAGCTGAAAAGTGAAAAGACACTGGAAACATTGGCTACACACACTGTCATTTTGATGCAAGTTAAATGTAAAAAAAATCTGATCATAATTTGTTTGGTCCATTAACGTGTACACATTTAAGCAGATTCAGATTAGTGCTTTTACAATGTAAATTGTGTCAAAGCCACTTAACATAGAAGTTATAGTAAATTGAAACTGTGTCAGTCCAGTTTTCAGAGTTTCTTACATAATTGATCATAAGAGTCAGTTTGGTCATATTGATAAGACACAGATTTGAAAGTGTAGAAGTCCATCTATTAGCCCAATGACAAAACTAACAGAATGGTCGAAGGTTAAATGCATGTAAGCTTTTTCTAGTGCTTCTGAAAAGAATTCTGTTCTTTATTAGAATTTATTTATATTTGTTTTTTAGCTCCGAATTTAATCTGACTTTAATTTTCAGTGACCGTCAAATTTAGACTGTATTTCTATTTGTAAGAACGGATCACATTCATAATTTATGACTTCATTTAGAGTTTTGATTTAAATCTGATTCCTTACTCTTCAGTTATACGTTCATTGAGACCAAATGCCACTTAAGAGTTTCACATCCCAGGTTTATGTATCTTCTCACAGACAGTACGTCGATACTCTGAAGTTAGTCAGGATTAGGCAGGATTAACTAATATTCAAATAGACTGGTTGCACTCATCCTAAAAGAATAGTCAATTTAGCCAAGCCCATGCAACTTGCTAAAATCAGCGATTAGATGATTAAAGATCTCCATGCTGTCTGCCTAAACAGCTCCGTACAGTCAAATGTGCCTTAAAATCGAAAGTCTAATCATAAAAGTTAGTGCAGACTCCACTTAATCTACTGGATATAAAAAGATTTCAGGAGAATTCAGATTGAGTCAAAACTTAACATTTTATTTGTCAGGGAAAACTGTATTATGCCAATTACATAATAAAACAATCAGAAAGCCAATTCAGAGATGATACTGTAAAAATACAACATCCATTACTCAAAAATAAATCAAAGAGTTAGAGATGCATACCTGACCAGAGAAGTACGCTGAGGCATAAGTCTCAGAGATGCTGCAACGGGGTGTCTTGGCTACAAGATCCCAATGATATTTGTTCACATTTCCTTTAAATACTCAACTCAGAACAAACAGCCATAAATTAAAGATAATAGAAGCGTCACCGAGACCCTTGCCTGGTGAATTTGAGTTAACCATCTCTAAGGAGGGGGAGCATCTGGCAAAGGTCTTATTAAAATATACCAGTAAAATAGTACAGTGACATTAAGACCATTTTACCAATCACACAGAGACATTTTAAAATGATACCAAACATGAATATAGTGATGCAAGATACACCATATTAAAACCTTGGACATTTTATGTGAAAATGTGAACGATCTGCTCTGATCAGAAGGTAACTTAGGAGTCGAGAAGGGGGGCATTCCCCCCTGGTGAGGTGTAGCTCTGTGTTTCCAGCCTATTGTCAACTGTCTCAGGTTGATTTGAATAGAACAGTTGAACAGCCGGTTTCCTGATCTTCTTCTCAGATCAGAAAGTTTGTTTTATTGCATCTCATTAAATTCCATAACAGTTCTCAGGGTCTGATATTCTGCAGGGATTAAGCCATCTTAACAAAAGCTGTAAATGGCCTATTTTTATTCATATTCATAATTACAACAAAATGTTTTTCTAAAATGTGTAAAGCAGACAGAGAACACTTGTTCATTCTGGGGTAACAGCTGAATATTTGCCTCGCAGACGTGAGACATACCTGTACAGCATCAGCATAAAGGCTGGAATGTGCACCTTTCCCCTTGTGTGCTATTGGGCCATTTCATCCATTCTGGGATGATTTTGAGGCTTAATTTGGCCAAAACTTTCTGTGTTTCAGCAAACGGACTGATATTTTGGGATTTTATACCTCGATACACTCATACATTTGTTGTTTAATAGAAAATATGGCTTTGCAACATAAAGCAGCATTAGGCATGGGCCAGTATAAGATTCTGACGGTATGATAACCTTGGATAAAAACGTCACGCTTTCACTGTACTGTGAATACAGCTCTAAAATATATTCTTTTTAAATGTCTGGGTTAAAAACAAACACTTCTTCCCTTTGAACAGAATATATTTTCTTTTGAGAAACATTTAAAGTATTTTGGAGCAGTAAACATGTCAGGCTAAATCATTCAAATGAATCATTGACTTCTGCTGTTTTCATTAGTTTCAAAAACAAAAATTTCTTTATGATTTTAAAACAGCATCTTTGGAGATCTTTTCTGCTGGAGATACTGTTGTCTTAAAGAACAAACAAAACGTTAAAAAAAACTTGCATATACCGTAGGAGCAATATAGCTGAAAATATTGGTAGTTTTAAAACCTTGACTTTTCCAAACTGATGTATACCTTAAAAATAATTATCAGCCCATGCCTAAGTAGCATAACACTGGTTTTAGGATCATAAAGTTATATATTTTTACCTGACGATCGCTCTCAAAGAATCAACTCTCTTCCCGCTACTGACGGACTGAACCATACAGTGAAAGTAGGGGGGTGCAATTTGACAGTGACAGACACGAGAGGCCGATATAAGCCTTATATATAAGATATAATACATCTCTCTTTATACCATAAAATAAACATAACACGTTTGAAAGCTGCCTTATTCTCTTCAAAGAGCAGCTCTCATACAGAGCCGTTATTTCAGTGTTTTGTCCAGGATATTGTGGATATTTGTGGATTCCTTCTGTTTTGTCATCGGCTATTTGAAGATTACCAGACAAACCTCTTTTGAGTGTATACTGGCTAGGATTTAAGTTGATCATATTTATGAGAAATGATTGAGTTATTATTGAAATGAGACATCAGGTCATCGCCCTATCACAGATCAGAGAACATGCTGCCATACATCATACAAGTCTTTCAGCACTTCAGTACTCCATCTTCACCATCTGTTAACATTGCATTAGTCTTTTCAGTGTCATTTTACAGTAGGACACTGTTTAAATTAGTGGTGTTGTAGAAGTATTAGCTTTTGTTCATATTTTACTTTTGAATACTGTTTTCCTTGAATTAGTGAGTTACAGAGAAACTATAAAAATTTGCTATTATTGATTAATAATAACAGATATAATGTATTATTTTAATCTACATTATTGTATATCATTTGTACTATTGTAATAATGTGTGATTCTTTACATTTTATAAACTGTTTTTTTAACTGATATAAAACTGCAAGAAAAAAAGAGGATTCCAGCATAAAAGAGACATTTATTGATAATACATCTCTCTTTATACCATAAAATAAACATAACACGTTTGACCTTTCTTCTAGGTAACTGGAGTTTTTTACATTAAAAAATTATAATCAGTTATTAAATATAAGCGTTATTATATTTTATATTCGAGAAAACAGCAGCTCCTCTTGCGTCTGTTTACAGCACACATACAAACATACAGAAGTTAGTCAAACTGAGAATCAAAGTTGCTCTTCTTTATATACTCAAGAGAATTATTATTATGATTGTTATTCTTCTTATTATTATGATTATTATTATTATCATTATTATTATTATTATTATTATTATTATTATTATTAATATTATTATTATCTTCTACAGCGCTTCACGGAAATCGCGCACTGCAGCTGAATATGGCGGCGCGGTGGCGTTGCTGTCAGTGGCGTTCTAAATAAGAATGTGTTCGAGAATCGATGACGTTGATTGACTAGTGTGAGCTGCATTAGTGTCTGACCATCGCTGACATTAGCGGTGTGTAAAGATCTTTCTAAAAGTATCATTTTAGGTTATTGCAGACTTTGATCCAGACAGTTTTACTCCCCTGTTGTTCCTGATGCGTCCAGTAGAGGGGATAAAAGATACATGGCCAAATAATAGATGAGTCAACTCTCACAGATTATTAAATGTCCTGTTCATAAATATACTTTTATTTTTATTTTTTAGGTAAATATAAAAGCTAAGTTAATGTATCAGAAAGTGAGTTTAAATATACAAACAGCTGATTCACTCACCATACTATTTCAGATATACAAAAGCCCAATTGCAAATTAATTTAGATAGATTTAATTAGGAAAAAATAAACACACACATAGTTGGATAGTGTAACGATTAACTGCAGACTAGTTATAAGTTTTCATATAGAGATGTGCTTTTTGTTGTATTAATTATCTATAAAGTTGCATTCTGAAAAATAACTAAATTATAACTGAAAAAAAAAGTTTTTTTCTAAAGTTCCAATGACCATTTAGCCAAACCTGACAAACAAAAACCCAGACAACATTTGATTTATTTGAACATTTGTTTGTTTGTTTTTGTGTTCTTCCTATTCCAGATATCTAATCCTTGAACAGTCAGGAGTAAAAAATGTCAAGCAAAAATTATTTAATGTGATTATAAATATATTATCTGGACCGAAGTAAAACATATAACAGATTTTTAAAATATTTGATTTATGATTGAATGATTTTATGAGTTGTATCTCCCAGGAAACTTTGACAGTTTATGGTATAACAAAAGGACTAAGTCATTACTATTTATGTTTTGTTATTTGCAGCTACAACTAGTGATTCTGACTTGCCCCTGTTATTCTAAAACATGCCAAACATATTTAATTACTTTCTTCGTAACAAATACTGTAACAATAAAAAATCTGAAACAAAAAGCTCTAAACAATAATCACATATATACTTTTAAGCTGCTTTGACAGACTTTTTTTTATTGTATTTGCAGAATATTTTCAGTCAAATGCATAACAAATCTTACAATAAGATATTCACATTTTAGCTCAACATCTTTAAACAGAATAACAAAAAGAAAAAAAGAAAGAAAGGAGAAAAACAAATAAAAAACAAAAGCAGGTATACACAACATTTACCATAGAGAAGAGGAGTTTCGCTTTTAAAGTATATTCACAGTTCTGGGCGCTTTACAGCTTGAAAGTCCTTTAAGAGTTTCAAAATAGATTTTTAAATCAGTCTTGAAATGGAAGATGTTCGGCTTCTGCTTCCACCATTTACACGTGTGTGTATGAAACTTGCCTAATATTATAAAAGATTTATCATAAACAGGAGATTCTTATCTATATCTTTTTTTTTATCTCTGTAAAATATGACATCACTTTTCCTAATAATAATTGTATGACCACTCAGTATATTAAATAGACATTCAACATCAAACCAGAAATATTTAACATACATACAATAAAAAAACAAATGCATAACAGTCTCGACATCTGTTCTGCAAAAAACACACGTCTCAGAAAGATCAACTTTATATCTCTTGAGAAACTGGTTGTTTGGATATATTTTATGTATAATTTTAAAGCAGATTTCACTGATTTTATTAGTGACCCAATATTTGTTGTTGTAAGTCCAGACCAAGTTCCAGTTGATATTCTCAAATGGGTTATTCCAGAAGTACTTGTGTCTAAAAGTTGCAGGATAATGAATCAAACTTCTAAGAAATGTATTATTATATTTTCTATCTTTGATATCAACACCATCTAACAGAATCTCATTTTTAACTGTTAGTTTATTTGCTTCACTGTAACCCTGCAAAAGCCTCGCCAGGCCGGCTGGTATTGCATCAATTACTCTACTATAATCTCGTGGAGGCGCTGGAAAACTAAACTTCTCTAAAGATTCAGTATAAGTCAGTAAATATCCTTCATCGTTTAATAACTGTGAGACCAATAGAATATCTTTTTAACACAGTTATTATAACAAAATGATTTGTTCTTATATCTGACAGTTTTATTATTCCATATTATTTGTTTTTGGGGAGAAAAATTGTGTTTGTATAGAAAAATCCAACATAAAAGAGTCTGCCTGTGATAATTAGACAACTGAATGGGGAGTTTATTAATCTCAAAGTCACACTGTAAAAGAAACTCGATACCACCGACTTTTTCATAAATAAGGTTTGGGATTAAAGACCATATTTCATTTTTATGTTTAATTTAATGTTTAATCCAATTCAACTTTAAAAATTGTATTAAAAGTATCAAAATCAAGCACATTCATACCTCCTTGATCATATGGATTACATCAAATATTTTTATTTAAATAGAGAGGTTTGTTTTTCCATAAGAAATTTAGAATGTAGAAAGAAAAAGCTATAAATTAATACATTTATAGTAAGAAGACTCTACACTCTAAAAAAAAAGGTTCCTTGAGGTTCTATATAGAACGCTAGGGTTCTATACTTGGCCAGTAGAACCTTTTACCCAAAAAATGGTTCTATTTAGAACCCTTTGAGTGCAAAGAACCTTTTTGATTAAAATGGTTCTATAATTTATGATTTATAACATACTTATATAGTAAAGATTCTAAACTAATTATAAGCTATAACACAGAGAGACAAAGCTTTTCGAGTCAAAACCTAATGAAATGACTGCTATGGTCAAAAACCTAATCAATGTATGATGGGATTTTTGTTTCATGCAGGTTTGTACATTACCATATAACTAATATTTATATATGCTTAATATTTAACATTTATTACGAATTATTTTGTGAAATAAATAAAATAATCAGTTTATTTAGACTGTTCAGTGTGTTGTTATGGTTTAATAATTTATTTTAAACTAATAATCATGATAACTTCACTCTTAAAAATGATGTGTTAAAAATTAACACAAAATATGTGTTAAACAGTTCGTAACACATCTTGTGTTGCTACAGACACATTGTGTGTTAATATTGTGCTTAGCTGTTTACACAATGGCTGTGTTAAACCAAAATCCCTTTCTGTAGTGTTTGGTTTTACTACATTTAAGCAGTACACTGTATAAAATGCACATTTATTTTACCTGTAGTCAAAGGGCGATGTCTACTGTATTTATGTAATTTAATTATCATGTTGGCAATATAAATTAAGTATTTGAGTATACCTGGGTGAAATGTACGCGCTGCGAACGTGCGCGCGCGCTAAGTGCATGCGCAGTGACGTTCATTTTCAACCATCGCTCCCACCACGGCCCTGTCGGGTATGAAGCTCTCTGCCTCAGGTGAGTGAAATTAATTACAATTCGTCTACGACAGTCAATATTTTTTCCAACTTGCTCAAGAATGTTTTGTGTTTGTTGTCCTAGAAGTTGTTTTTTCTACTAAGTTGTCTGTGTATCGTACTACACGGGTGACCAATTAACTCTGTCGCAAGCTAAGTTAACAGTTAACCCATTTGGCGCGATTTTTGTAAACTTGTGTTTGCAGAATTGTTAATAACACGTATCAAGCGGAAGACTTAGCATAGGTTTGTTGTGATTTCGGTAGGAAAGTTAGCGTCACTTTATAATTAATGTGAACGTGAATGTTTTGTATTCGACAGCGCTAACGTAAAGCCTCGGCATCTCTGAACTCGAGGTAACGTTATCTCACGCCGGAGACATCCTATAACGTTACGTAATCATAATGCTATTTAATGATGATGCCCTTTGACAGTAATTTGTATATCAGCCCCGAGACTTAAGGTTAGCTGGGTGCTGCGGACAGACAACAAAATGGCGCCTTGGTGTGAGCAAATTCATAAAAAAAATGTCTAAATGTGAAAACCTTTATTATAATCAACCTTGCGCGCCATTTTGGGCCACCCGTCTAGTCACATACTATTCAAAATATGCTTTGTATTGTTGTACACTGTTACATGTATTTGTTTTTCCACTGTGCTGCGTATATTTGGATTTCTTTCCCTTTTACTTAGATAAAGGAAGTCGAGGAACAAATTACAGTTACTCTAACACTTCTACACCGAGCTCTTGCAACTGCTCATAGACGGAAAGGAAACATGGAGAAAACTATTCACAGTTGGCATGGAGCATGACAAATTTTAAATATAATATATTACAAGCAACATCCCTGATTCATCAGAAAGAAGTGTGCATTCAATATGGGTAAATGAATAATGTCTTTCACTTTTAATATTATATAATAATAAATATTTAAATAAATAAAATGTTTTTGTCATTTCTTAATGTCATTGAACAGATGAAACTCAGACTGGCACCACAAATAGATTGCTGACACTGCTTGAAGAAAATACAATCCTGAGAGAACACGAAGAGACAAAGACGCTGTCTATTTCCTTAAGAAAGGTTATTGATAAAGTTGCTGTCAATGACCTCGTAAAGAAACATGTGAGTATGTTTTTTTTTTTAAGTCAATGTAAGCTGTATTTGTTTGCAAATTAATTACATTAATTTAAATAATTTATACATTTAAAGAAAGGACACATTTAACAAAAATATTTTAAATAAATTTAACAACAGTCTATAGTGTTATCAGTGTTTATTTTATGTTTGTCAATTTGTAAGAGCCATTTGCAACTATTTTTTTATATAACTTTTTTTTTTTCAGCTATCCATCGGGTACAGAAAATCTGGCACTAACAAAGGAAATTGTGTCATTGTTGTCCTCGTTAAGGATTCAGGAGCCAATTGGTGAAAATGAGGAACATGTAAGGATGTTTTTACATTATAAAAGGAATGCAATGTGTATATAAGCTGCTCAAGTGAACTTGACATTAACTTATTTTTGTGTTTGCATCACTAATGTCAGGAGCATTTTTTTGATGGGCCATCACCTACTCATGTACAGTTTGAAATGTTGTCACACAGTGGACACTTCGCTAAGTCCAGATGAAACTGTGCTAAGTGAGTGGTTTACTCTGATTAAGTGGATGCAACCATCACCAGAAAATTCATCAATAAATTGGTAATAGAGATGCTCAACTAAAACAGAACTTTACACTGACATTTGTTTTATAATTGTAACATTAATATGTCTTTGTTATTGTTTTTTTTTTTTTAGACATTGAATTTTCCAAGCTTGCAGATGGGAAAGAGGATTTGTCTATCCGGAAACGGGAAAGGAACATAATTCCAAATCTCAAGGGAATAGTGTCCTTGGAGAGGAAAAATGACATCAGATACTTGCTGGAGAAGTCTGACAATCAGCATGATGGTATGAACTTCAGCCAAAATGTCTGTTGCCTGTGCACACTTTTGTAAACATAGTTTAAACAAGAAAACTTAATGTAAATTTTAATTTTCAATTTATGATAAAGTAATTATTACAAATACATATTAATTCATTTTAATAAATTGAATTCTTATTTTGCATGTGACCTGCATCTTCACTTCTTCAAGATGAGCTGTGTTACTCTATGCTGAAGATCCTCATTCATCTTCTTCCACCCACGGCATCTGGGAGAACTGTTGCTAGAAGTAAGTGCTGTGTGAAATCTGCTGTACTGTATCATACCTATGGTATGGTTTTTACTGTGTTAGCTTGTGATAAACAAAATTGTTTCTAATGCAGCAACATTTTCTAATGGTTTTCATTGTTTCATTTCTAAAGGCTGGTACCAATGTTCCATCTTTGCTCACTGAATCCATGAAGGGGACCCTGAAGTCAGCTCAGCCACAGTTTGTTTCCATCAGTTCTTTAGGACATGGATGCCGTTATGTAATTGTCAAAGAATGACTCTTGCCTCTCCTCCTAATGTTGAAACCATGACCTCTGCTGTGGACAAACTTTTTACATTTTCTGGCTGTGTAATTTTCAGTATCTATCCTCTGTTTTTTTTATTTTTTGAGTATGTGACCTATCTTTGACCCAGTCCCCCTGCAAATGATCAAATTATTTCTTAATTGATGGGTAAATTGCGGTCTCTCACCTAAATGAAATAAGCATGCATAAGTGATTAACATGTTTTTAAAAGGATTTTGTTGAAACATTGGAGTTAATTTGATATTTAAGGGAAGTACATGCTCTCTGATAGTCGCAACACTTGAGAATAAGTTTGATAATTAATATGTTGATGGCAAGTTCAGTTCAATACATTTTATGTCTAAGGTAGATTAATTCTGTGATATAAATTCATATTTACACACTCTAAAATGCTGTCTTCCTACCTCAGATTGTGATGGACCTGGAATGCGACACCAGATATTCATAAGTCAAGAACCGAATGAAACACCCTTTTCCAGAGTACAGATTATGGAGGGGTTTGCAGAACTAATAGAGCAGTTTTTTTCTTCTTGGAGTGCCACAGCTTGTGAGTAAACACTGTTACATTGTGTGCCAAATAGTTTTGAGTTCAATTTTAATGAACAAGTTTAATGAACTTGTATTGCTGAAAATGTGTTATTTGGAAACTTACACATGAAGTAAACAAAATTTTTTTTTGCATTTAGGATGCTGAAAACTTGGTGAGGTACACAGAAACATCATTAAAACAAATGGCCCAAAAAAGGGAAGGAAAGAAGGAAGTGCTCCATGACAGTTTCGTTGGACCAGCAGAGGAAACTGCAGAAGGTAACTACTCCCTATATTACATCCCATATCCTCCAAACACACTCACACACACTTAAATTTTATTGATAATAACTCTAATTCTATTTGATGACATGTTAATTGGTTAAAAGTACTCAACATTAAAATATTGTTTTACAGAAATCCAAAGGTCCTACACCAACCAGGATTCAGCAGCTCTCCTGATTCCACCAAGGCTTGAAGTGTCAGTATTACAATGGACAACACTCACTCGCTA
>CAIGQQ010023811.1:0-25980 GCA_903798035.1 Danio albolineatus
GTATGAGTTAAATTATGAAGAATGATGAAGATCCTGCTTTTGCTTTGATCCTTTCCACAAGTTATTTACAAGTACTTTAAAAATATTTTCCCAACTGTTGATGTGCGCTTTAGCGATTTAAAAATGAAAGCATTCAAAAAGTTTCTGCGTTTTGTAAATTGTATAGCTTTTAATAATATTATTAATACTGAATATAATAAATTATATTTATTATAGTGTAGAATACTGTGGGACTGTGCAGTGTCTAACTAAACATTTTTATAAGGCTAATATAAATCCCGAACTGAAAACTCTTCATGATCCGGCCTTAAGGCGACGGTGAAGTAGAATATTAAAAGAATAATAAAAAAGCCAATATAGCCTACTCTGTCTACATTATGCATTTAATTAATATTTAGTTATAATTTGAAAACCCTTTACTTACCAATATTAGGTTTTGTAAACGTGTTTTTGACGCACGCATCATGACAGCTGAGACAATATAAAGGCGGTTGTTCCTTGCGCCACCTGGTGGCTATTGCGTAAAGCACAGACATGGTTTTTTTTTAATGAAAAGCTGGCTTTTAATACCGCAGTGTTCTGTGTGACTCTGAATGACGAATTGCAGTACTGCGGGTGAAAAAAACACGCGCTTTCAAAAGCCATATCTGTACATATGTGTAACATATCAGTATGTTAAAATACAGGTATATAAAAATAAAAATAAAAGTGTAACAGATCATCTAGATAATGGAGAAATTTCACACACATGACAAAATTCTTTTCAATCACATATTCAACAAGTGTGTCAATAATTTTATAAACATCACTGGTTTCATTTCTTAATAAAAGTGTTGTACATACATCTGTTACATAAGTACATAGACATAAAATATTACCTATTTTAAGGTTTTCCTTACATTCAGGCATCAATTCCAGAATATTTTTCAGAAATACATTGGCTGCACAACTGTCAGTAATACACATATTTATTATAACACCCCATTCATTTGACAAACTTCTTGCAACAGACATTTGAATCTTTAATTTTGTTAAACGTTTGTTATCGATATAATATTCATCATCAACAATCTTGTACAATAAATCAGTCATTTCAGATTTAATACGTTGTTTAAAAATACATTCTACCAGAAAGTGTAGACTGCAGAGGTTTCCCATGTTCAGACTTAGTCGGTGGTTTCAGGATGACTGTTCTTCCAGCTGTCGACAGCGTCATAAATGGCCTGCTCACAGGATTCATCTACCAGCTTTTCTCGGAGTGCAGAAAGAGTTTGGACAATGTAGATCTCGTTTCTGAGTTCACACAGAACAGTCTCAACAACGCCCTGGATCTTTTGCAGGTGTGGTGTGATGTCAAAAGTTTTCAGTGTGCGGGACAGAATCAGTTTTAGTTCAGGCTTGAGTAGTTTACGGGTCAGCTCCTCGAAGCATCCTAAAAAGTAATAAGCCGGGGCTTCAAAAAGGCACGAGTGTTGCGTCTGACTCGGGTGATCAACCTCACATCCATAACATTCCTTCTATAACTTTTTATCTATCAAGTGTTCCAGAATCACAGTGACCACAGCTTTGATGACCTTGTGTCCTGTCACTCCAATCCAGCCATCTACAGCGTCAGAGCTGTCAGCGGTGGTGTCAGGTGGTATGTAGTTTGCGAGGAATGATAGGTTGTGGTAACCGAGATCAATGCAGAATTTTGACAACCAGGCTTTGTCAAAAACTTGTATGGATAACGCCTGCGGGGTCGCGTTGTCATCAGGCATTGCAGGTGCTGTTTCTGGTGTGTTGCTGTAGCAGCAGGCAGATGTGAATTCTTGAGACATACTTGATGGTCCGTATCGTTTTGTTTGAATGTCAGCAGGGGCTGTTAGCTCACTCCTTTTAATGGCTGTAATATGTGGGCGGAGTTACTTTGAATTTAGGGAGGGTGGGGTCTTTCTCGTTAGGTTTAAACAACTGCTTCCTTACAGAATTGTATCTGTCATACTTTTCACACCATTTAAACATTTTGTTAATACATGAAAAAATACTGTCCATCATGTGAGCATCTTTCCACTGAAACAGGAATCTGAGTTTATAATATAGATTGTGTTCCGTCTCGCAGAAGCAGCCCGCTGTGTGGAGATGCAGAACATGCGGTTCTGTCTCCAATACATGATTGTTAACCAGTTTGAATAAAGCTTTATTTCATGTGTTGGTGACTTATTTGTCATGGTTACTTCTATTCATTCTTTTAATGTTTCATTTTATGATCAATAAATGAAATAATAATTTGTCAATAATGTAAGCATTATTTCCTATTTTGACGGAAAATTAAGATGTACTCACATTTGCTACATTTCTCTAATGACTGTTAATACATAGCAGTGGCGTATAAAACACATTCTGATTTGTATTTTGTGTCATGTATATATAGGATGCGTTTGATATATATAGATTTCCTTCATTATTTAAATAAAAAAATCCATATTTTAAGGAAAAGGATTAATCAAAATGTTAATTCCCAGCTTCAAGTTTTGGTCATGTAAAATAAGCAGGCTAAAGCACTACTGTACACAAAGACGAAAATCACTCTCGGATGGCCTACAGTAAGTAACACAACACTGATGCCAATATAATAAAATATTACAATAATTCTCCATATCTTCTTGTATAAATATGCTGAGTTTCATCTGTTCAAAACAATTTGCAAGCACCAGGTGTGTATATCAGTAAGTTCACTTTTATGGCATAAAAATGGTTCTTTGCATTGCCGTTAAAGTGACACAACTACAAAAATATTGGAGGCTGAGAAAAAACTATTCGGTAGAGTTGTACGTTACTGATGCGAGCTGCTTCTGTCCCTGTCATCTTATTTATATTATTATGGGACTGTTGTAATTATTATTAATTAAAGAAAAACTTACAATTTATACAGGCTCTGAAAAACATGGTTGTATCTTTTACAATTAACAAAAATGACATTAATGTAATGGGTTTCTTGTATTACATGAGATTATATGCACACAAATGCAAAATGAGAATATTTGCATTGAGTAATCAAACAAGACAGGAAAACAAGCGAGATTTAAGCAGGTTACTTGTGGATGAAAAATGTTATAAAACAATACAGACAATAAGTTCACGTTAACTTTTGTAAATAAAAATATTAATTTAAATTACGATTCATTAAACCTGCAATTTCTTCAAAGTTGTTGCGCTTGTCAGTCACGTGATAACGTACACATGGCGGATGACGTACGATCCCATTCATACTTAACGAGATTTGGCTGTTGAGTGCCTACTCTTTTAGTCCTCGTTAAGTAAGTACTCATTCAAATTGAGTACCTACTCATTGAGAATGCGGTTTCGAACGCAGCCATTGAGACCATTTGCATTAGTCTGTCCCATTTGGTCTTTCTGACCACTGGCTGACCCCAAGAATATAACTTTTCAGTTATATGTAGATTATTGTTAATTTGAAATGGTATTATATAAATTTATATTCCCACAGCTAAAACAACATTAACATGAAAAACTCACTTATGCACTTTGCAATCTTCCAGTAAGTTTGTGTTTGCAAAGTGCATAAGTGAGTACGTCACAAGATGGCGCCGAGCATGGCCGCCGTGTTGCGAGCTCTCAGCAAACCTTGTTGTGTTTTGTGTGTTTTACTTGTATTTTTGTTGTTTTTCGTGCTGGATGTACACGCGCTTATTGTCTACGAAAGACACACACTTCTGGAAATTGGTTCCCTCGTCGCACATCGAAAACCGGACTTTGAGTTCTTTAACGACGCTCTGTTTACAAGCACAGAGACAGAGCCCTTTGTCTGGGTCACACAACCGCGGCGACGACGAAAACGCAGCCGGAAAAGAGGAAAGAGAGCCGGCGTCCTCGTCAGACATAGACGCCGTGGCTTTCGACCTCCGCTTCCCACCATTCTGTTGGCTAACGTTCAGTCACTGGACAACAAACTTTGCGAGCTACGGGCGCACATTTCCTTTCAACGGGAAACAAGAAACTGCTGCATTATCTGTCTTACAGAAACCTGGCTATCTGCGGAGGTTCCAGACACAGCTGCTGAACTTTCGGGGTTCTCCGTGCACCGCGCGGATAGAACGAAAGAACTCACAGGGAAAAGCAAAGGAGGAGGTGTTTGTTTCTTTATTAACAACTTATGGTGTGACGAGAGAAACATTCATTCGGTTAGATCGTTTTGTTCTCCTGATCTGGAATACCTTACGCTTCTGTGTCGACCATACTGGCTACCAAGGGAATTTACAGCGATTATTATCAAGGCTGTTTACATCCCCCCTCAAGCCAACACAGAACAGGCGCTCAAGGAACTGTATGGGAGTATAAGCGAGCAGGAAACCGCACACCCGGAGGCAGCGTTTATTGTTACAGGGGACTTTAACAACGCCAATCTCAGGAAAATCGCTCCAAAATACTTCCAACACATCAACATAAACACGCGTGGTGATCGTATTTTGGACCACTGCTACACTCCATTCCGGGACGCCTACAAATCCCACCCACGCCCACCGTTTGGCAAATCAGATCACTCCTCTGTTCTGCTCCTGCCTGCTTATAGGCAGAAACTGAAACGGGAACCACCCACTCTCAGGACGTTTCAGAGCTGGTCAGACCAATCGGATTTCATACTCCAAGACTGTTTTGATCACGTTGACTGGGACATGTTCCGGGCGGCTTCTGATGACGACATCAAAGTGTACTCAGACACTGTTACGTGCTTCATCAGAAAATGCATAGAAGACGTGGTTCCAACAAAAACTGTCCGTATCTACCCCAACCAAAAACCATGGATCAATGGCGAAGTTCGAACAGCCCTATCAGTGCGAACTTCCGCCTAAAAATCCAGAAATGCGGAGGAACAAAAACAGGCAAACTACAACCTCAGAAAAACCATCAAAGCAGCAAAACGTCAGTACAAAGACAAGGTAGAAGGTCAATTCAACACCAATAACGCAAGGAGCATGTGGCAAGGACTTAATCACATCACAGACTTTAAAAGTAATAAACCAGCCACCGTAAACATTGCTGCTTCTCTCCCGGACGAGCTTAACTCCTTCTATGCCCGCTTTGAAGCTCAGAACAGCGCGCACACACAGCACGCTCCCACGGCCGACACAGAAACGGTGAGCACACTCTCTGTCTCTGTAGCGGATGTAACGAGATCTTTCCGTCGCGTGAACATCCACAAAGCTACGGGCCCAGACGGCATTCCTGGAGGTTTTCATGGACATCTTTAACCTCTCGCTCTCTCGGTCTGTGGTTCCCGCGTGCTTTAAGACCGCTACTATTCACTCTAAAAAAAAGGGTTCTTCAGTGGTTCTTCAGAAGTTCTTTGCGATATTTGAGGTGCTATTTAGCACTTTTACTGTGTAAAGAACCTTTAAAGCACCATAAAGGTTCTTCAGTGGTTCTTCAGTGGTTCTTTAAGGTGGTCAGGGTGCTATATAGCACTTTTACTGTGTAAAGAACATTTAAAGCACCATAAAGGTTTTTCAGTGGTTCTTTGGGGTGTTTAAAGTGCTATATCGCACCAATATTACTTGTAAGCACTTGTTCTTATAGCTAATTCTCATAACTCTTATGCCGGTTTTATTTGCGGAAAGGGTAAAGTAACATTATGAGCACCTTAAAATATAGGTGCTATATAGCACCATTTCACAAAAGTACTATATAGCATCTATTTTTTTAAGGTGCTGTATAGCACCAAAAAAGGTTCCCCCCTCGTTACGACCAATGAACCAGTTTTGGTGCTAATTAGCACCTTTTTTTTTTAGAGTGTTGTGCCAATACCGAAATCAGCTAAAACCACCTACTTGAATGACTGGCGTCCGGTTGCCCTGACACCCATCTTCAGCAAGTGCTTTGAGAAGCTGATTAAAAACCACATCTGCTCTGTACTGCCCGCTCACACTGACCCTCTGCAATTTGCATACAGAAACAACCGCTCCACTGATGATGCAATTGCTTTCACCCTACACACTGCTCTGTCTCACCTGGAAAACAAAAACACTTATGTGAGAATGCTGTTTGTGGACTACAGCTCAGCATTCAACACCATAGTGCCTGCCAAGCTGGTGGAGAAGCTGCAGGCTCTGGGTCTGCACAGCTCTCTGTGCAACTGGATCCTGGACTTCCTGTCAAGCAGACGCCAGGTGGTCAGAATGAACAACATCACCTCATCCACACTGATCCTCAACACTGGTGCTCCACAGGGCTGTGTTCTCAGCCCACTCCTGTACTCCCTGTACACACATGACTGTACATCCAAACACAGCTCCAATGTCATCGTTAAATTTGCTGATGACACAACGGTGGTGGGCCTAATCACAGATAATGATGAGACGGCCTACAGAAAGGAGGTGAACTCTCTGGCGCTATGGTGTCAGGAAAACCACCTCTCACTCAACATCAGCAAAACTAAGGAACTGGTGGTGGATTTCAGGAGAGAGAAGAAAGAACACACTCCCATCACCATCAATCGCACACCAGTTGAGAGGGTCAGCACTTTCAAGTTTCTCGGAGTTCACATCGCTGAGGATCTGACATGGACTGCTCACACAGACGCAGTGCTGAGGAAGGCACAACAACGCCTCTTCTTCCTCAGGCGTCTGAGGAGGTTTGGAATGAGCCCCCACATCCTCCGCTCGTTCTACACCTGCACTGTGAAGAGCATCCTGACTGGCTGTATCACCACCTGGTACGGAAACAGCACCAGCAGCAGTCGCAAAGGTCTACAAAGGATCGTGCGAACTGCTGGCCGCGTAGTAGGTGAGCTTCCCTCCCTCCAGGACATCTACACCAGGCGGTGCATGAAGAAAGCCAAGAGAATCATCAGTGACTCCAGCCACCCAAGCCATAGACTTTTCTCTCTGCTACCCTCAGGCAGACGGTTCCGCAGCATCCGGTCACGCACCAGCCAACTGAAGGAAAGCTTCTTCCCACAGACTATCAGGCTGATGAACACTTAACACACCTCACACAAACTCTTTTCATACCACTCACTGCACACCATCAACATGTAGCATGCACTGCACTTTAATCAATCCATACTTAAAACAATACTGCCTACAACTACCTATTCACATACTCATCGTCCTATACGTACTGCTGTCAACATCGCAATTGTACATTGTTTTGTTTCCCTTTGGGAGTATTTTGTTGCATGTTGTATTTTTGCAGTGTGTATTTTGCGCTGTCTGTATTTGTGCACTGTGTGTATTTGCACTGTCTGTATTTTGCACTGTCTGTATTTGCACTGTCGTTGTAGCTGCACTGTCGTTGTATTTGCACTGTCGTTGTATTTGCACTGTCGTTGTATCTGCACTGTCGTTGTATTTGCACTGTCGTTGTATTTGCACTGTCTGTATTTTGCACTGTCGTTGTATCTGCACTGTCGTTGTATTTGCACTATCTGTATTTTGCACTGTCTGGAGCCAGCACCTAAGCTTTTCACTCATCATAGCACACGTGCTGACAATAAAAGTGATTTGATTTGATTTGATTTGATTTGTTTAATGTATTTTTAACACATATATGTCTTGCTGCTTGGTGAATTCATTTATTTTGTTCTGCTACAAGCGCTCTGCATTCTGGGAAAAACAATGAATTTATTTGTTAATTAGTTGTCTCTACATATTATGTTGCATTAAAACTACCAACAACATTGTAACATGTTCCTGCTCCTGTTTACAGTGATCTTTGATGACAAGATGAAGGCTTGCCTAATGATGTGATAAGCTGAAAAATGTTTGTACACTAGTACTACAAAAGATTGTACAACAGCAAAAGTGGAACGTTACTTTAACAAGAAAATTTTCAAAATATAATTTTTATTTTATATATTAAGTTTTATAATATAATTCAATTCAATTTCAATTCACCCTTATTTGTATAGCGCTTTTACAATGTAGATTGTGCCAAAATAGCTTCACATAGAAGGTTATAGTAAAGTGAAACGTAAAGTTTTTAGTGTTGGAGTTCAGTGTGGTTTAATATTCACTACTGAGAGTCCAAACACTGAAGAGTAATCCATCGATGCGCAGCTCTACATATAAAAAGTATATAATAAAGTTTTCATCAATTTATAAGTGCATCTCAATGAATTACAATGTCATCAAAAGAGGTTGTAATTTCAGTTATTCAATTAAAGAAGTGAAACTCATAAATAGATTCATTAAACATAGACTGATGTATTTGGTTACTTCTTTATATTTTGATGATTGTGGCTTACAGCTAATGAAATCTCAGAAAACTAATATTACTTAAGATCATTAAAAGAAAAGGATTTAAAATAGAAATCTTGCAATTTGAACATGTACAGCACTCAATACTTGTTCAGGACTATTTAGAATGAATTACTCCAGCATAATGACGGTTGGTGGCACTGCTGATGAAGCCCTGGTTTCGCTAATAGTGGCCTTCAGCTCTTCTGTGTTGTTAAATTTGGTGTCTCATATCTTTCTCTTCATGATGCACAACAGTTTCTGTCATAAGAGTTTTTGTCGGGGGAGATTGCTGGCCAATCACATACTGGGATACCATGGGCCTTAAAACACATACTTTTTGCAGTGTGGACAGGTGCCAAGTCCTGCTGGAAAATCAAATTAGCATCTTTACAGAGGTTTGATTTTTCCAGCAGGACTTGGACACCTGTCCACACTGCAAAAAGTACTAATACCTGGTTTAAGGACCATGCTATGCCTGTATTTGATTGGCCAGCAAACTCACCTGACCTAAGACTCATAATCTGAACAGAAAGATGTGAGACACCAGACCCAATACCACAGAAGAGCTGAAGGTTCTTATCAGAGCAACCTGGGATTCATAAGACCTCAGCAGTGCCATAAACAGACTTCATGTCATGTCACATTACTGAAGTAAATCATATAAGCAAGAACTGATTGCTGTACTTGTTCACACATTTCAGTAGTCCAACATTTGTGTTACAAATCCTTTTTTATTGGACTTAAGTATTATTCAAATGTTCTGAGATACTGATTTGAGTTTTCATTAGCTGTAAGCCACAATGATCAAAATTAAAGAAATAAACACTTGAAATAAACCAGTCTGTGTGCAATGAATCTTTATAATAAATGAGTTTCACTTTATTTATTGAATTACTGAAAGTAATTATCTTTTCTATGTCATTCAAATATATTGAGATTCACCTGTATATTATCTGTGATCACATTTTCTAAAGAGATGTCTAGACATGCAGTGTAGAGTACCATTAAAACTAGACTGAGACAAGAAACGTCTACTGAACACCTGAAGTATAGACACAAGTGACATTTTATGTTTATGTGAAAACAATTTTAAAAACGCAGTTTACCTAGTTAATTGCTTAATTTACTCACTCTCAGACCATCCGAGGCGTAGGTGATTAATTTGGCTTTGACTTTCCAAAAGATATTGACCATCAATTTGTATCATATAAATCCCCAAGAACCATGGGTAAAAATATGTTTTACTGTACCACTGGAGTACAAGGTAACCAAAACAAAGGCACAGCTTGTGGCCTGAGGATGAGTAAATGAACAGCACATTTGCATTGTTGGATGAACTGTCCATGTTTTACGCGGCAGATGCCCTTTCAGCCACAGCCCAACACTGGCAAACACCCATACACACTCACATAGACTACGGCCAATTTAGCTTACCCAATTCAACTATAGCCTATGTCTTTGGACTGTGGGGGAAACCTGCGCACCTGGAGGAAACCCACACCAACACAGGGAGAACATGCAAACTCCACACAGAAATGCCAACTGACCCAGCTGAGGCTCGAACCAGTGCCACTGTGTTGCCCTAAAATAAAACAATAACAACAACAAAAAAAGTTTAATTCTGCATGGTATCATCAATTATTTGGCAACTAACCATTAGCAGAAAAACACCATAACTTGACCCAGCAGTTTGTAGCATGACATAAATTGAACTCGATGTCCAGCCCTCCTGGATATCTATTTTAAAAACAAGCTCATGTCGTTGTGAAATTGCTGTTAGAAAGAAAAAGAGTCCCTGTACAGCACTGCAGTAAAAGGACATCAATTAAGAATCACTCTTTCACACACACACACAACTCAAAAAATATACAAACTGTACATTTATTTTGCATAAATGATTTTAAAAAAAAGAAAACTAATGTACTGCATACATGTCATGTTCACATTGGACAACAAATAAAGCAAGAAAGGAGCTGCAAACGGTCTAAAACCTGATTGAAAACCCAGATGCCGAACCAATATACACTACAAAATCTTAAACACAGTATAGCATATAATACATACCACCAATGGAACAGGAATCCACGTTGCTTTGCTGTTCTTTTGGGTGAATTAGGTAGAAAGACTTTGTCCTCTGGAATGTTGAAAGCAACTTAGAACCGGTGACTGAACCTGCACACTGGTAGTAAAGCCCATTGGAAATCCTGAAATTGCACCTGTTAAATAAAAGTTATTTAAAAAAAGATTTGTATATCCAAAGTGATTATAGATGGAAAAGAGAAAAAACTATAAAAATATATATGCCTTATCATATACCCATGTTTTATAGTCAAAATTGCACAAGGAAACACTGAAAGACAAACACTTTAGTCTCTGATTTTGAGGCCAGGATGTGCAGACAAGCATGAACAACCTAAACAAAAAGAAACAAGGTCAATAGTTATTACAGTACAATCAGTACACAGTTTTATTCAGTATTAGATTATAAAATTGTTTACTTAATATTGAATAAAAAGTAGTACAGATATTAAATTAAAATCACCCAGTAGGTGGCGGTATGACATTATCTTAAGATATTAATGGATCAGTAAATAATTTTTGATGCATTTATAGATGACTTTCTTACCAGGTAACATAAAAATATTTAATATACATTTGTTTTACTCATACAGGAACATTTACAAATAATAGGCAATATAAATGTATATGCATAGCAACATCAAAGTAATAAATAAATTCATTATTGAGGAAATAAACTGAATTAATAAGTGAAAAGGTTGAAAATATATACTTTAATTGATAAACAATAGTTTACTCATATTACAAATAACTTAAACAATAATTTTCAAACTCAGAAATCAGTTCGATATTAAAAAAAAAATGTTTGGACACGTCCAATAATTTAATAGACCTAAAATCACATGCAATCATATGCAATGTTATTATTTTCAGTTGTAAATTTTCCCAAGTATTCCATTCATTCAAAGGTAAACTGGAACTAACAATACACTGATACTTAACAGTATATTCTTCATTTCCTGAAAAACAATTAAACATCAACACCAGTTACTACCATTGGTAGTGAAAAAAAATGCATTTTAGTTGAGTTTTTTTCCTTAAATATCCAAAATATAAAAAGATACAAGTTAGACCTGACACTTATATGATCACTTTAAACTTGGTTTTATGAAATCTCATACTGTTCCTGTTTTAAATGTGTACAAATGCTGAAATTTAGAGACACTCACTAAATATGTGAATCTCAAAACTTCAACCTCAAGCCAAATTTATGCACATTTAAAAAACAGCATGTGCTGATTAGGCATGTTTATATGCTGTTCTCAAAACGAGCAAACCTGCATCAACATCACCAGCATATGCTGTTTTTCACCAGGAAAGCAAAGCAAAAAGTAAAAAGGATGCAGCACACAATCGATCTTAGAATTATAATAACTTAATATAAATTTAATTTTGCTCAAAAATCAGATGGTCACATGCCCAAAAGTTAGAATAGGAAGCATGGCAGCAGTGGAGATTAGAAAAATGCACTTGAGAAATCAATTTTACATTACATACAATAGTGTGTGTTCGTAAGTAATACAGGTAGAACACATTGTGTTACATAAATAGCTTTTCGATGGTATATCGCAGCGATATGCCAATTCAGTAATGCAAATCATGATTCCTCCAAGGCATGATTCTTATCATCCCTATTATTAGCTTAATGATACAAAACAAGACACACCATTCTACATGATGTGGAAATAACCAACTAAACACATAATACCACTTGTAACATCCATGTCTGTTAAAAAACATATAATAGAACTTTAAAAAATGCAATAAAGTTAAAAACAGAACTTACCAAGAAATTAGCAGGTTAAAGCGTTCCTCCGCTCCAATTCGCCTCACCGCATCAAACGTCTGATCGATCCCATGATTCCGCTCGCGCAAAATTCAAATATCCGCGCCTTAATTTGACTAGCATTTGACCCAGAGATGCACGTCGCGACAGTTTTGACCTTGGATAAACCTACCGTGGGCGGAGTTAGTGTAAATAGCCTCTGCCAACAACGCGGGCTATTTACACTTGGTGCAAATAGCCACTCCGTTTTTTATATCAGCTATACAATCTGTTAGTTTAGTAAATTCAAACAAACTATCAGGTTGAGAGGAGATATAAAGTTGTGTATCATCAGCATAACAGTGGAAGCTAACTCCATATATAGCATATATAGTGTGAAAAGTAAGGGACCAAGAAGTGAGCCTTGTGGTACCCCACAGTGTACTTTTGATCTGTATGATGTCTCTTCATTAACTGATACAAATTGATAACGTTCACATAGATAAGACCTGAACCAGGCCAATGCAGTTCCTGTAATACCAACATAATTTTCAAGCCTATCAAGGAGAATATTATGATCAATTGTATCAAATGCAGCACTGAAGTCCAATAGCACTAAGAGAGAAATGCAACCACGGTCGGACGACAGAAGGAGGTCATTAGTGACTCTTAGGAGTGCGGTTTCTGTGCTATGAAATGCTCTAAATCCAGATCGAAATTTTTCAGCAATATTGTTTCTTTGTAGGAAGGAACATAGTTGAGCAGATACGATTTTTTCTAGTATATTTGATAGAAAAGGCAAGTTTGATAATTTGCTAGCTCTTTGGGATCAAGCTGTGGTTTTTTAATAAGAGGCTTAATGACAGCTAGTTTAAAAGTTTTAGGATGTATCCTAGGAGCAGGGATGAATTCAAAATGTTAAGAACAGGTTCAGAAACATCTGAAAACAATGGTTTTCATAATTTGGTCGGTATAGGATCTAGCATAGACGTTGTTGATTTTGACAAATTTATTAGTTTAGATAATTCTTCCTCACCTACTGTTGAAAAAATTTGAAGTTTATCCATTACTGGTCTACAGTGCTCTAATTGGGACGAGGCTGTAGGAGGCAGACTGATGGTGCTTATTTTATCTATGATATCATCAATCTTGCATGTGAAAAAGTTCATAAAGTCATTACTGCTATGTTGAGAAATGCATGTTGATGCTTTATTGTTAGTTAGATTGGCTACTGTGGTAAACAGGACCCTAGGGTTGTGTTTATTTTCTTCTATTATAGTTGAAAAATAAGCAGATCTGGCAGACGTTAAAGCTTTTCTAAAGTTAAGCGAACTTTCTTTCCAGGCCAGACGAAAAACTTCTAGTTTTGATTTCTTCCATCTACGCTCCATTTTCCAGGCTGCTTTCTTTAAGACACGCGTGTGCTCATTGTGCCATGGCGTCTGATTTTTGTGTAACAGAGCAACTATATCTAACGTACTGGAAAGGACGGAATCAATAGTTTCAGTTGCAGTGTCAAGCTCTTCTAGGCTACCTGGAATGTTATGGAAATTAGAAAGATCAGGTAGGTTACTAACAAAATCATCTTTAGTGCTAGCGGTGATCGTCCTACCATATTTGTGAATAGAAGATGATTTTGTAGAGCTATCAATGCACAATAAACAGGAGATTAAATAGTGATCTGAAATGTCATCACTTTGCTGCACAACTTCAACATTATCAATATCGATACCATGTGATAGTATTAGGTCTAAAGTGTGATTATGTCGATGGGTTAGTTACAGAGGCTAGTATGTCTAAGAAGGCCAGCGTTAAAGCATCTTTTTTATTATCTATATGAATATTAAAATCACAAACAATTATAACTTTATCCGTGGCCAGAACTATTTCAGATAAGAAATCAGCAAATTCTTTTGTAAATTCGGTATGGTGCCCTGGAGGCCGATATACAGTTGCCAGTACAAATTTAGATTGACATGTATTGTTTAAATTGTTCACTGAAATATAAAACACTATTACTTCAAATGAATTATATTTGAATTCAGATCGCTGAGTAGCACTAAAAATATTACTGTATATTATGCCCACGCCTCTGCCTTTGCCTTTAGGACGCGGCTGTTATGAAGCGGACAGGAGACAGAGGTAAGTGCAAGTTAGTTGGGTTTATTGATATACAACAGAGGAGCACACAAGGGATTGCCAGGAGGATCGGTAAACAGGATACTTGTATTCCTCCGTGGCAGGGGCGATGGAGCACACGAGGATCACAGCACACACCAGATACACAGAAGACAGCAAACAGGACACTCGGGAACAGGAGGACTCGGGATCAACAGGACGACTAGGAGGAAGAGAATAAAGACAGGGTAAGTTAAATCGTTATAGTAACTGAGTATGCTTTCGCCAGGGAATCGCTCAGTGTCCGCTTTCGTCAAGACGAGCCTGGACACTGAGCGACCGGAGGGTTGTGGTTATATAGTGCTCGTGAGATGTGAAACAGCTGGGTGCTCATCAGAAGGCAGGTGATGGTGATCGTCGTGATTGCGGGACGTGAGAGCCTGACCAATCCGTAACAGTACCCCCCTCCCCAGGGCCCGCTCCTGAGGGCCTAGACCGCCGACGCCGTGGTGGTCTTCCTCTTCCTCGAGGTGCTGGGAATTCAGGGTGTTGTTCGTGGAATTCGGACATGAGGCTGGGATCAAGAATATCGGCTCTGGGTACCCATGTTCTCTCTTCGGGGCCGTACCCCTCCCAGTCCACCAGATATTCTAATACTCCACCACGACGTCGGTAACGGAGGATTTCCTTGACCGCGTAGACTGCACCTTCCTCCAGCAGCAGTGGAGGAGGGGGTTCCTCTTCGTGATCAGGCTCTGTGGAGGGAAGGACAGGGTCGTGATAAGGTTTAAGGAGTGACACATGGAAGGATGGGTGAATCTTGTAGTGTGAGGGGAGTCGGAGCTTGTATGTTACCGGGTTGACCTGTTCCAAGATCTCAAAGGGACCAACAAACCTGGGACTCAACTTGCGAGAGGGCAGTCGCATTCGGATGTCCCTGGTAGACAACCACACTTTTTGACCCGGCATGTAATTGGGTTCTTCGGTTCTCCTTCGGTCTGCGATCACCTTGTTTCTGCGGACTGCCCTCTGAAGATGTTGATGGGCTTCGTCCCAGACTCTCTCGCTCTCCCGGAACCAGTGATCCACTGCGGGGACATTAGATGGTTCGCCATCCCAGGGGAAGAGTGGTGGTTGGAAGCCCAGTACACACTGGAATGGCGTAAGTCCGGTGGTTGGTTGCCGCAGTGAATTCTGGGCATATTCCACCCAGCCCAGATACTGGCTCCAGGAGTGTTGGTGACCACTACAAAAGGTCCTCAGGAACCGTCCCACCTCTTGAATCTAACGCTCAGTTTGTCCGTTGGTTTGGGGATGGTATCCTGAGGAGAGGTTGACGGCCACACCTAGGAGTTTAAAGAAGGCTCTCCAGAGCCGGGAAATGAACTGGGGACCTCGGTCTGACACTATATCTTCGGGTATTCCAAAGGATCTGAAGACAGTGTTGAAGATCTGATCCGCGGTCTCGAAGGCTGTGGGAAGACCTTTCAGAGGGATCAGTTTCACAAATTTAGAAAATCTGCCTACAATGACTAAGATACATGTATTACCCTCTGATGAAGGGAGGTCCGTCATGAAGTCCACTCCTAGGTGTGACCAGGGACGGTTCGGGATCGGCAAGGGATGGAGTTTGCCAGTTGGAAGGTGACGTGGACTCTTTGCCTGGGCGCATTCCTTGCATCCCTGTACATATCTCCTCACATCCCTTGCCATGTTAGGCCACCAGAATCGTTGGGATACCAGCGAGAGAGTGTTGTTGATCCCTGGATGCCCAGTGCCTAGTGAAGTGTGCAAGGAATGGATTAGATCTACCCGCTGTTCTGGTGGTACGAACTGCCGATGAAGAGGGCATCCCGGCGGAGGGGGAACCCCTGGAGTGGCAACAACTGGAGGAGTCGTCCAGGTGATCGGGCAGATGGGGATATGATCAGGAATGATGTTCGATGGTGATTCTTCTTGATCGTTACAGTCATGAATACGGGAAAGAGCATCGGCTCTAATGTTTTTAGATCCAGGACGATAGGTGATGGAAAAGTGGAAGCGTGAGAAGAATAGGGACCATCTGGCCTGTCTGGGACATAGTCTTTTGGCCTCCTTGAGATAGAGGAGGTTTTTGTGGTCAGTGATCACCTGGAACGGGTGTTGAGCTCCCTCCAACCAGTGTCGCCACTCTTCCAGGGCGAGCTTGATGGCGAGGAGTTCCCGGTCTCCGATGTTGTAGTTACGCTCTGCCGGGCTCAGCTTCCTAGAGAAGAAGGCACATGGGTGTAGTCGGGGCGGAGTACCCTGATGTTGTGACAGCACTGCCCCGACTCCAGTAGTGGAAGCGTCCACCTCCACAATAAATGGACGATCAGGGTCAGGATGAGTCAGGAGGGGGGCTCTGGTGAACTCCTTCTTCAGAAGGCGGAAGGCTGCGGCCGCTTCCTGGGACCAGAGTAGTTTCTTTGGCTTTTCTTTGAGGAGATTTGTGAGAGGCACTGTGATACCACTGTAATTCTTAATGAATCGACGATAGAAATTGGAGAATCCCAGAAACCTTTGCAGCTCTTTTATGGTGGTAGGTTCTGGCCAGGACAAGACAGCCTCGATCTTCCCTTGGTCCATCCGAATCCCAGTAGAGTCTATGATATAACCTAGGAACTGTACAGATCGTTGGTGGAAAGAACACTTTTCGGCTTTCAGATACAACTGATTTTTCCTCAAGGTTTTTAGGACCTCCGCAACGTGGTGGCGATGTTCGGCCTCACTCCGGGAGTAGATGAGAATGTCATCAATGTAGACGATCACACTACGATGGAGGTACTCCCGGAGGACTTCGTGGATGAAGTTCTGGAATACGGAGGGGGCGTTAACCAGGCCATAGGGCATGACCTGGTACTCATAATGGCCGGTAGGGGTCACGAAGGCGGTCTTCCATTGGTCCCCCTCACGTATTCTGATCAGATTGTACGCACTGCGGAGGTCCAACTTCGTGAAGATCTTCGCCTCTCGGAGTTGCTCTAATGCTGATGGGACCAAGGGAAGAGGATACTTGAATTTAATAGTGCTCTCATTTAGTACACGGTAGTCGATGCATGGACGCAGCCCTCCGTCCTTCTTAGCCACGAAGAAGAAGCTGGAGGCCGCCGGAGACTTGGAATGTCGGATGTACCCCTGACTCAGAGCCTCCCGTATATAGTCCTCCATTGCCTTCGTCTCTGGAAGCGAGAGCGGGTAGATCCTACCTTTCGGCAACTGGGCATCTGGAACTAGGTCAATGGCGCAGTCCCATGGCCGATGTGGAGGTAGCTGGGAAGCTGTCTTGGGGCAGAAGACATCTTGAAAGGAGGAGTAAAGCATAGGAATGCTACTGGACTGTTTCTCAGGAGGACTTTCAACAGATGTCGCGAACAGGGAAATGGGTTTTCGACCCTGGAGGGGAAGACTGGGAAAACAGGCTGACGAACACTCATTACCCCATCTTTTGATCTCTCCTGTGCCCCAAGAGTTGATGGGATCGTGCTTCACCAGCCACGGGCGCCCTAAGATGATGTCCATGTTGGCTCCCTCCAGAACCAGGAATTGGATCTTTTCTTGATGTAGGGCTCCCACTTGTAATAGGATTTCTTCACATTGACGATGAATCCGAGTTGGGGCTTTTGCACATGGTGTTATCGGTTGTATCTGGTAGATGTGTGAGGACGCTTCTGTGCGGAGGTCGAGTTGACGACAGAGGGATTGGGAGATGAAATTCCCTGCTGACCCGGAGTCGATGAGGGCTGTGACATGGAGAGAAACAGATGAAGTAGTTATTTGTACAGTAGAAGTGAGAGGATTGCATTTCTCAATACTGGTACTAAATACACTCACTGAGGTTCGAATGGGACGAAGGGGACACTCCAGGCGTGTGTGTCCGCCAACACCACAGTAAAGACACAGACCCCGGGTCAGCCTCCTCCTGTCGTTCCGCTAAAGATAATCTGCCAGATTCCACTATCATCGGCTCTGGTTCTGGAGGGGAGCATGACTCAGGCGATCGGAGGAGTGTTGCAGTGTTGCTCACTAAATCATGCTGATAGCTCTTTAGCCGATCGGAACATCTCAAGGAGTGCTGTATGAATCTCTCCAGACCCATAGTGTCATCGAGGGCAGCCAATTGGATGCGCAGAGTTGGTTCCAAGCCGAGCCGGTAAGTGGTCAGTAGCGATCTCTCATTCCATCCACTAGCAGCCGCTAGAGTTCGAAACCGGAGAGCATAGTCCTGAGTAGACATGGTACCTTGTTTTAAGTGATACAGTTGTTCTCCAGCGGCTACCTCTCCATCTGCACATCCAAAGACCTCCTTGAAATAACTCATGAAGTTGGTAATCGAATCCATCACCGGCCCGGCTTGATTCCAGATCGTCTCTGCCCATCTTAAAGCCGGTCCGGAGAGTAGGGAGATGACGTAGGCGATCTTCGCTTTATCTGAGGGATACAGAGAAGGTTGCATTTCAAATGTTAGTGAGCATTGTAAAAGGAATCCGTTGCACTCCTCCGCCCCGCCTGAGTAGGGCGCTGGTCGGGCCATGGGACTGGAAGGAAGGGCCGACGAAGAAGGGGTGGATGCGGAAGTGCTCGGTGCTGGTGGTGCGTTGGGAAGTGGAGCTGGTGGCTGTAGAATCCGCTTCAGTTGATCCACCAGCTCTTGGAAGTGATCGGGAGTGCTCATGTTGTAGCGGTGTCGGTCCAGGCTTCTGTTATGAAGCGGACAGGAGACAGAGGTAAGTGCAAGTTAGTTGGGTTTATTGATATACAACAGAGGAGCACACAAGGGATTGCCAGGAGGATCGGTAAACAGGATACTTGTATTCCTCCGTGGCAGGGGCGATGGAGCACACGAGGATCACAGCACACACCAGATACACAGAAGACAGCAAACAGGACACTCGGGAACAGGAGGACTCGGGATCAACAGGACGACTAGGAGGAAGAGAATAAAGACAGGGTAAGTTCAATCGTTATAGTAACTGAGTATGCTTTCGCCAGGGAATCGCTCAGTGTCCGCTTTCGTCAAGACGAGCCTGGACACTGAGCGACCGGAGGGTTGTGGTTATATAGTGCTCGTGAGATGTGAAACAGCTGGGTGCTCATCAGAAGGCAGGTGATGGTGATTGTCGTGATTGCGGGACGTGAGAGCCTGACCAATCCGTAACAGCGGCTCATGTCTATAATGATATCCTTCAGGTGAAGACTCATTTAGTGGCATGTAATCATCTGGTTTTATCCAGGTTTCTGTTAGACAGAGTGCATCTAGCTTTAGATCAGTTATCAAATCATTAATAAAAAAAGAGTTTTAGATGACAGCAATCTAATGTTCAACAATGCGAGTTTTATCTTTTAATTAGCTTTATTTTTTATTTTTTGAACATCAATTAGATTGTTACCTTTCAATGGATTTAAGAGTTTTTTATATTTAGAGGCTAGGGGAACAAACACAGTCTCTATGTTCTTATATCTAGGGGACTCTATGTGCTGCAGATTATTTGAGTTGGGTAAACTGTGGAGACTAGCAGACGGTTGGTTAAGCCAATCTGTCTGCTCCCTGACCTCGGCCCCAGTTAGTCAAATGCCAGCACTAAGACTATATGCCAAATAACTAGAGAGGAGAGCTGCTCCAGCCCAAGTGGGATGAAGACCATCTCTCTTCAACAGGTCAGGTCTACCCTAAAAACTTGGCCAATTGTCTAAATGTTATTCAGTGGGCACCATTTTGACATCCAGCCATTGAGTGATGAGAGTCTGCTGTGAAACTCGTCACTATGATAAGCGGGCAGGGGACCAAAGCATATTACGGTGTCTGACATCGTCTTTGCAAGATCACACACCTCTTTAATATTACTTTAAGTGATCTCCAACTGACGTAGTCGAATATCATTAGCACCGACTTGAATAACGATCTAACTGAACTTACGTTTAGATTTAGCCAGTACTTTTAAATTAGACATGATGTCAGGTGCTCTGGCTCCCGGCAGACATTTGACTATGGTGGCTGGTGTCTCTATTTGTACGTTCCGTACTATGGAGTCGCCAATCACAAGGGCACATTCATCAGGTTTCTCAGTGGGTGCATCCCTGAGGGGGCTAAACCTGTTTCATGTTAGAACGGACATACAGTGTTTTCTCCCACTTCTAGTTTCTCTCACGGTGACCCAGCCGTCTTTCTGCAAAGACGCAACAACCGGAGCCGAACAATGTGAATGGCTTGCTAGACCAGTCATATCCAAATCCTTATCTAGAGACCTACACTCTTAAAACAAACGGTTCTATATAGAACCAAAAGTGGTTCTATCAAGCGCTTCATATATGGAACCCCAAGAAGGTTCTATATAGAACCATTTTAAGGGTTCATTAAATAGAACCCCAAATGGTTCTTTGAATTCAAGTTAGATGGTTCTATTTAGAACCATTTAAGGGTTCTTTTTATTTATTATTTAATTATTGTTACTTTTTAATGAATAAAAAAATAAAACCAATCCAGACAATTCAAATTGTTTAAATTTATTCAATTCATTATACAAAATATTTTTTTAAATAATATTTTAAATTGCACCTCTGCATACTTTGCATTGGACAGCAGATCTACCTCAACAGTTTAATGGCATTCAACAATGTAATTGTAATGACTTCACTTTTATAAGCTTTTTTACTGTTTGAACAAATACAGTACTTCACTTTCACACATCTCTAAAAGGAAGAAAAATATATCACAATGCAGATAGAAACAATACACAAACAATCAAAACATCTATTAAATAACACTACAATTTCAAAAAGTGGATGGTACTTGCATGTATTGGTCATCACAAAATCCATTTTTATACATAATTTAATGAAGAACATTACAAAAACATTGCAAAATGATTAGACAAAACACTGCAAACAGCCATTCCACAACCTGTAGCATGTCCATGTCTGTCAGCCTCTCTTATAATGTAAATAGTTTTGTACATGGGTGGCACAGTGGCTCACTGGTTAGTACTGTCACCTCACAGCAAGCATGGTTCGAGTCCCGACTGGGACAGTTGTCATTTCTGTGTGGAGTTTGCAAGTTCTCCCAGTGTTCATGTGGGTTTCCTCTGGGTGCTCCGGTTGCCCCCACAGTCCAAAAGCATGTGTATGGTATAGGTAAATTGGCCATAGTGAGTGAATGTGTGTAGATCTATGAGAGAGTATATGGGTGTTTCCAAGTGCTGGGTTGTGGCTGGAAAGGGCAGATTAGTTGGTGATTCATTCCACTGTGGTGCCTCTGATAAAGGAGGAAGTCGATGATAGCGAGTGAGTGTTGTCCATTGTAATGCTGACACTTCAAGCCTAGGTGGAATCAGGAAAGCTGCTGAATCCTGGTTGGTGTAGGACCTTTGGATTTCTGTAAAACAATATTTTAATGTTGAGTACTTTTACCCAATTAACATAAGTCATCAAATAGAATTAAAGTAATAATTTAGAAAATTAAAGTGTGTGTGTGTGTTTGGGGCAAATAGTATGTAGTATAGGGTGTAGTTACCTTCTGCGGTTTCCTCTGCTGGTCCAATGAACTGTCATGGAGCACTTCCTTCTTTCCTGCCCTTTTTTTGGCCATTTCTTTTAAAGATGTTTCTGTGTTCTTCACCAAGTTTTCTATGCAGCATCCTGAATGCAAAAAAACATTTTGGTTACTTCATGTGTAAGTTTCCAAATGACATATTTTCAGCAAAACAAGTTTCTTAAAGTCGTCATGGACGCAAAGCTATTTGGCACACAATGTAACAGTGTTTACTCACAAGCTGTGGCACTCCAAGAAGAAGAAACTGCTCCATTAGTTCTGCAACCCCCTCCATAATCTGTACTCTGGAAAAGGGTGTTTCATTCGTTTTTTGACTTATGAGTAGGGCTGTGCGATAATACGATATTTCATCATGGACGATAATAATTACTGCACGATCCACTTTTTCAGAAAAATCGTTGTATCGCCATACAGTATATAGCGCAGTGCTTCCGCTATATTCATTCTTCCATGACGGGCGCCTCACCTAAATTCATCCCGCCACGGCTATTACTACTTTTCATTCAAAACATTCACTCGTCTGTCATTGTTTTTTTTTTTCAATAGCGGGTTATAATCGCACCAAAACGTATTAAAAGGTGAGTGAATTATAACAGCGGCAACTTTTGTGTAACCATAGTGCTGTGCGTAATTTGTTTAACCCTTTAAGGTTACATGCTGACAGGGATGCGCGAGGACAGCATACAGGCGCAGCTTTCAGTTATGATGAACAGTTTCCATAAATATACTTTACAGATAATGCTCTACGCTTCGGCATACAATAACTTTATCTTGCTGGAGTTTAAAGCTGCTTCACTTTACTTCAGGACGCATTAATACCGCTCTGTAGGTTTATTGGAGACATTCGTAAATATTCCTAGCAAATCTTATAAATGTTGGAGACATACGCGTTACATAAACGCACTAAATCACACTTCGGCAGCGTTTATTTGAGAGCACAAGAAGTTGTGTGCACGAACGGAGGAAAAAGGCGCGCAAGCGGAGACCCGCATGCTCATATTACTGTACATAAATGTGCTCTCGCCCCGTAAGACTGTGCTCACGACATTTGTCACTGAAATAACACGGACCGTAGTTGGCATGAAGAGCATCCCAAATGAGGGGCCAGAGATGACTTTCAATATAAGTGACGATGACACAACAGCAATATAACAGCCCATATGCTGTATTTTGCTCCTTAAGACACCCACGTTGGCCTTTTCAACATTAAAATGTTAATATGTTGTACTTTAAAAACTACATAACATCACTGCATTGTACAATGTGGCTTTCTTTACAAACACATTCAAATGTTGTATTTTTAAAGCACAACAAAATAAGTGCATTGCTCAAGAGGGCTTCTTCTACAAACACATTCATATGTTGTTTTGAACTGCGTAACAATCAGGGATGCAGCAATTATAGATTTTGGTTGTATAATCATGTAGTTTGAAGAATAATCATGGTTTCATGGTTATCATGATTATTATGCATTTATTAAGTTCAAAACACTATTAGTTTTGTTAACTTTGTTAAAAAAAGCCATTTACATTGTTGAAGGTGTTGCTGAGGATCTGTCTAATAAAGATTTGTTAGATTTGTTAAATGTTCATTTTGATGGTAATTGCAAGTCTTGTTGATTGTTCTTCCTTTGCAGAATAGTATATTTTAATATTGGGACATTAGTTTAGTTGTATTGTACCTTTGTAATTTGCAAAATAGTCTTTAAAAATCAACTTAAAAAAAGAATCGTGATAAAAATCGTGAATCGTGATTTTCCCAGAAAAAATCGTGATATGATATTTTTTCTATATCGCCCACCCCTACTTATGAGTATCTGGTGTCGTATTCCAGGTCCATCACAATCGGAGGAAGGAAGACAGCATTTTAGAGTGTGGAAATATGAATTTAAATCACAGAATTAATCTACCTTCGACATAAAATGTATTGAACTGAATTTGCCTTTTGTTAAGTTCCTCAGAGTACAGTTCACTTCCTTTTCATCCCATTATTTTGTTTCATTTTGCAAGATGATTGATGGGCTCACCACTTAAATCCTTTCATTTTTAAATATGTTTTGAAGACATTGCAACAAGGTATCCTTTAGGCAAATTTACACTTTCTTTTAAAACATATTTTTTCTTTTTAATAAGCAATGGCCTTTCTATTCTTACTGTATTAAAACAACAGCAATAAGTAATAGAACATTTTTGTGATAAATATATTATTTCAGTACACAACAACCAAGTCTGAAATATGCATGTTGTAAAATACAATATTTACCAGGTGTCCTTGTTAAAGATAATTGTGTCACAATTATGGATGTAATGCATGTCCTTCTTTAAGCTGGGATCCTTTCTCTTCAAAGCTACTTGTGTCCTGCAGACCAAGGTTACAATACAATGTTAAAGTCTTTTATAATATTCATTTCATTATACTTAATACAGTTGGTTTAGAATTAAAAGCAATAAGACATACCGAGCACAAGATTTATGATGCAGATCAGTTTCCAGGCTGTTTGAAGAAAAGTAAGATATACATTAAAATAGGAATTTTAAACTTATTTAGTACAATATATACATATATGTAGCCTATATTTAACAAGGTTCAACATTTCACAATACATTTAGCCTGCATGTTTGTATGTCCTTCATAAATAACACCTGATCTTTCATCTATGGATTATTAAAATATGTTTTGGCTTTAAAAGGTTTCAATAATACCCTTAGCAATCATCACTATAGCGCGTGCATAGACTCGGGCGGGCATGAGCGCTGCACTGCTAGTCTGCTACCTTGCGGTTTTAATGCAGACTAGCCGGAGTGTACACTACTTTACAGAGTTTAGCCCGAGTTAAACTCGGCTAAACTCACACACGAACAAGCTGGAAGTACTCGTTTGTTCAAGGTTGGAGACAAAAACTGCACGAAAGCGGAAATCGGCTCATATCAAGTTACCGTTAAAAGAGCGTGCACGCGCTTCACGCTCCCTCTCGGAGCTCGCCTTCAAATAACGCAGCTGTTTTATTGTTATTGATATTTTAATTAATACTGACAAACAAATAAAGCGAAATTGTAACTTATTTTGAACAAAAAGCAGAGCAGTCAGCTTGACACAGATTTCTGAACTGAAGGCTGTCAATCAAGGCCATCAGTAACTTACAAGCACAGTATTTATCCATATTAACGTTACCCCCATATTCAGTCTGTATCACCATATGACACAAGGGATTTTCTATCGAATAGAAACATTACCTCGTAATACAAAATATTTAATTATTATAATTTTAAAAGAGTAATGACGTACCTGAATGATGGAGCTGAAATAGCGACTTCTCCTTTTCAAAAATTAACCGTTGTAGGACTTTCAAATTGTCCAATTTACGTGTTCAGAATTGGATAGAGTCAAATTTGTCAAAGTTTCAAAGTTTTATTCAGTACAAAACAGAGAGAAACCAAGAGTAACATGTTCTGCGTGCAGGAGAGATTCACTCTGTCTTCTTCTTCCGGAGACACGTCTTTTGATAGTGTGATCGTTCACTCCCTCTGGTTGTTCCTCATTTGCGATTTCAACGCATCTCTCTCTTAACAGTGACCATTTAAGGCCAAATACATATGTACACGTTCAGCACCTAGACCACGTATACACAGCTCAGTTCATACATCCTGTCACTTCTCAGAATGTCCCACCCGATGTATTTCACAAGTTGTTTTTTAGCAACTTCCCCATTTTTTGCACGCACTATTACAGTTTAACCTATGACCTAGTTTTTCACCGTTACTAATACACTAAAAAGATTAAACTTAAAAAAAACGTAAACTGAAAAATACCACAATGGTAAAATCTTAGAAGAGATTGTGCAAATTATGAGAACATCAACCTGCGATCTTGACACGCTCCCCACATCATTCTTCAAAACTGTGTTTAACAGTCTAGAAATGGATCTTCTGAAAGTGGTGAATGCTTCACTTCTCTCAGGGATTTTTCCAAACTTACTTAAAACTGCAGTAGTGAAACCCCTCTTGAAAAAGAGCAACCTGGATAACACCCTACTGAGCAACTACAGGCCAATCTCAAATCTGCCTTTCATTGGCAAAATCATTGAAAAAGTTGTTTTTAACCAGATTAACAGATTCTTAAGCTTGAAGGGGTGTTTAGACAACTTTCAATCTGGTTTCAGAGCACATTACAGTACAGAGAGCGCCCTTATAAAGATAATCAATGATATCCGC
>CAIGQQ010023817.1:335-14051 GCA_903798035.1 Danio albolineatus
GCGTGTTGCATATCTGGTTGTTACCCCCTTATTACCCAAGCATTACAGTTTGTTCCCTTATACCTACACGTACGTTCAAAATACTTATACTATACGTACAGAAAAGTACACCGTTATTTCACTGTACTTACGGGGTACTTTGCGGGTCGTAAAAGAAAGCGTTACCAAAAAGTCCACTACATAAAGAATATATGGTTAGTAAGTTTTTTTATTTCACAGAATTTAAAAGAAAACGTGTTTAAAGGGAAATATTGTTTATATTTATGTTGTTTATTACAATATTAGAATAGTAATACAATGTGAAATAACATTTTTTCTGTTGGTAAAGAGATATATCTATTTTAGTTTTGCTTTCATTCAAGTATTATATGACCTACAGTAGATCTCTGCTCCAACAACTTTTGATGTAGAAAATGTTGCTCTGTAGTTTAACAAGGTGACACTTTTTAGAAATTTAAAGAGCCCCTTTTCAATTTCATGAAAGGCTCATATAGGTTAAAACAGTGGTTCTCAAACTGTGGTACGCGGGCTTTCTTCTAGTGGTACGCGGAAGAATTGCTGAATAATAAAAGAATAAAATGAACACACTTTTTAATCCTTGGACGAGTACGATAACACCGGAGTGCTTAGAATGTTTACTTTATTGCATAGTTTTCATCAGATGTTAAAAAAATCAATCTGCTTGGTGCGGAGGAAGAGAAAGAGGCGCTCGGCACTTGCAGAGGGTTATGCAAAGCAAATACACGCGCTAGAGAAGCCCTTCTAGGGCTAGAAGAGTGCCGCCGTTCTTATATTCTCACTTGAAAAACTCTTAAAACTTGATTTTGTGGCATAGTTGATGAGTAATTTCCTAATTTTGCGGATTTCCTGTCCACCATTAATAGCCCTCATCGGTTTCCTGCACATGCGAGTTGCTATGGTAACTGTAAACTTTTGGGAGAAGCGCATTTATTTCGAACTGTGATCAAAACTTACTGGAACTACCTGTGCGTTTCAACAAAATATAGCACACCCTTCAGCCAATCAGAATCAAGAACAACATCAGACTATTGAATTTATGCATTAATCACTGGCTTTTCTGACACACACACAGGCCTACTGTAAATGACGAGCAGTAAGCAAAATTAATTTCCAATTTAAATATGTCATTCTAAATTATATCAAAATATAACGTTTAGATTTCAAAGATATAAAAATAAGTCAATATGTACATGCAATATATATCTCAATGTATAAAAAATGTATATATATGTATATGACATATAGCCTATATTCATCAGGTCCTAGCAACATTTCCAGGTTTTGATAAATAAGCTACTATACATTAATACTTTACAAGTACAGCAGTTTTACTTTTATTATTTAAGAAGAGTGCCATTTTTAAATCACTTTTAAAAGCATTTGAACTCAAAAGGTGATTTTTTTTTGTCTGCAAGCACTGTTAGTGTTCAAACTATTTATAATGTTTAAAGTGGCTGACAATAATACACATTCTTATTAATCGGAATTAATTTGTCTCGTTTTTGAACTGTGCAGGGCTGTAGCTGCTTAATTGGGCCTACAACGCTACTGTATTTCAATACTGGTCATTATGGTGGTACTTGGAGAGACAATTTTTTTCCGAGGTGGTACTTGGTGGAAAAAGTTTGAGAACCACTGGGTTAAAATAAAAAGTAATTATAATATGCATTTGTTTTTATCTTATTTGTTTAACGACTCCAAACAAATTGCTAAATGAAACATTTTTCCAAACCCTTCCTTTGCTTGACACAAGTCTGCTACAATTGGTTGAATGACCCAACGCCTTGTGATTGGTCTGCTATGTGTAACAGGTATGAAAATTGTAGTTCACTTGTTTATAGAAATACACAAAGTATGTTTTACCTAGAGTGTTTATTAAGTTTACTTGAGGTGTTTGTCATTATGTGTGTCTTCTCCTTTAAATTTCTCAGACAGCGCAAGTTTTTTTTTTTTATTTCCTGTTTTGCACCCACCTTTTCCCTTTCTGCACATGGGAGAGGCGGGTGTCTGCTAAGCTCTAATTAATCTAAAATCATCTGTACCTTAAAAATCATTTTGAAGCAAGTTTTCATGCTTAAATAATATTCATACCTTTATTTTTCATACATCATTATTTTGTGTTTTCACTTTAATTGAGGTTTTGATTTTTTTTTGTCTAATTGAAGCATGTGAATGCTAAATGCATTGCACTTTCCCTTTAACAGAGAAAAGCTATATATAAACCTGTGCTTTTGTTTGCGACAGGTATGTTTTGTCATTTGTTTTGAAGTTCATGTTATTTGGAGTTTCGTTCTTTCTCTCCCCATCTTCCCCTTTCTGAACTGACTGCACATGGGAGAGAGAAAAGCTATAAGGGCGAAGACACACTGTAAAACCATGTGTTTTTGTTTGCGACAGGTATGTTTTGTCACTTGTTGTGAAGTTCATGTTATTTGGAGTTTTGTTCTTTCTCTCCCCATCTTCCCCTTTCTGCACTGACTGCACATGGGAGAGAGAAAAGCCATAAGGGCGAAGACACACTGTAAAACCTGTGCTTTTGTTTGCGACAGCAGTGATTAAAGAGCCATCACAACTGCTGATATCCGTCTGGTTAAAAAGAAAACACAACGCAGAACCGGTTAAATATGCATGCAGCACATGTTAGAAAAGGAAGGCCCATCACAGTTAGAATATGGCTTATTTTACGAGTTTATGCTCACAGATATTTGACTAAGTAGAATATGCATATTTGGCGTGCCGGACAGCACGCCAAATATGCATATTCTACTTAGTCAAATATCTGTGAGCAAGAAGGCTCTGATCTCAAAAAAACACCCTTACTCCCGTTATTCCTCTTATCGGGATAGAGAGCGAGAGATAGTGGTCAAAGCACAGTGTTCAGCCTGATTTAATTAAGTAGGATTTAAGTAGGTATCAGGTTTAATAGTGTGCAGTTGGGGTGGTGGAGGGATGCTGAAGTCAATAGAAAACAGAGGTATGACGTGTTTGACTATAGGGGTTTGGTCTTAAGCTGACTGGATAATAGAGTGATTGTCAATGAATTAGCCTTGTCAAAACTGACTGTGCTTCTCCCGAAATTTGTTTATAAAACATCACTAAGGGCTGAAGATTGTATAGAGCAGGAGTGTCCAAACTCGGTCCTGGAGGGCCGGTGTCCAGCATAGTTTAGCTCCAGCTTCCTTCAGCACATCGCTGTGGAAGTTTCTAAGGCTGTTTCTCAATATGCGTTCTTCAGCGGTCTTGCGTCCTCGTGTTCTCGTGTAACGTCATCATCATCCGCCGAAGTTCAGTTCCAATACTCAAGACCGCAAGAACGGAGGACACGTGAAAGTTTGCGGATGTGTTCTTGATAGAGGACGCACCGATGCAGACTTGAGCACCGAACTCGCTCTAGAAGTCCCAGAAGTCATTGCGACTGGAGGTGGGAAGCGCAGTGCTTGTATAGATTTATTATTAAAGTTCAGAGATATACTTATTTACCTCAGGAGTTTCCCTAAATGAGACGGTGAAAGTAAACATTAGCATAAAAATCTTAATAGAGGCATAAACACATTAGGGGTTGAAATGCGTATCAAAATCTGTTTTATTTGTGATGTGCAGCGTATATTTCTTAAGTCTTTATGCATAACATTTATTGTGAAATGGGGGAAAACAATAAATCGCTGTATGAATGCCGTAATGTTTAAATAATTTTCGGTTAAAGACGCGCGAGGGTCATGTGACCATCAGGAAGAACGCAGCATCTCATTCCTCACAGGACGCGTTCTCGGTCCTCGCGGTCTCCCGAGTTCGTTCTTCTGATGTGACCTGGCAAGACCAGTCTTCAGAAGAACACAAGTCTGTTCTCTGCGTTCTTGGAATTGAGAAACAGCCTAATATACCTAGTAAGAGCTTGATTAGCTGGGTCAGGTGTGTCTGATTGGGGTTGAAAATAAAATATGCAGGACACTGGCCCTCCAGGACTGAGTTTGGACAACCCTGGTAAAGAGTGAATGAACAGAAAAACACAGTCTCAGTTTTATCTTCTGACAAGAAAGCACCCTTCAATAAAATAAAAATGCTTTCTTCAGTAACAACCGGCCTGTGAATCCCAGATTGTATGTATTTAGGTTGGTGTACTGAAGCGGTCAACAGTAAAATGACAGGGACACATCACAAGGTCATGGCTATACTGCTGTGCTAATGCTGTAAAAATGAACTCCAACCATTGATTCTTCCCAGCCTCGTCCTTTGGCAGTAGAAAAATGGATTTACCCTTACCGTGCAGAGCACAGCATCAGGCTCGACCAACTTGAAGTAGTGCTGTGCAGACCGATTAGTGCGTGACGTCGAAAAAGTACAGCAAGAGCAATTAGATAGCTTACAGTTCTCACACGGTCCTTTGACATCATGCACCGATCTTTCTGGGCAGCATTATTTAAGTTAAATGCATTTATCTTTTTGACATGAGGCTATCCTGGATCTGTGCATGTAACAACACACATTGCAATGTTTCTCTGGCCCAGCTCTGGCCCACACAGTCAAATTTTGCTTGGCCCTCATGCTGCAGTGAATTACAGTACATGACTGGTCCTGGTCTGACTTTCAAACAAGGGCCAAACATGGACCATATCTGGGCCAAGTCTCGGCCAAGTCTTAGCCAAGTTAATAACCCATAACTGAGCCTGAAATAGGCCAGCTATGTTGGTGTCGTGGCAGCCATGATGCACTGTGCTTTTTCTCGAAGTGACCTGATTAATAGAATTTTTTTCTTCCCTCAAAAATAATTTTAAGAGTGGGTCAAGATAGGCTAAACTTACGTGGCCCACATATACATTTTTAACATCTTCGCCAAATATTTCATTTCACATCTGGCCTTAAAGCGCCCCTATTATGGGTTTTTGAAAATGAGCTTGCATGCAGTGTGTAACACAGCTCTAAGTGAAGTGAAATGTCCAGCTAAGGCTTAAATCTGAAAGTGCACAGTGTTTTAAACTATTGATTCATCCATAAAAGAGTCGACTCATAGTTCCTCAAATGAATCGCCATGCTTACGAGTCTTTTTCGGCATGACGTGAACATGAAACATAAGCCCTGCCCATTTGTTCGTGCACAGCCCCGGGAGATTCGAAACCCCCAACCCCACCCACAAACAACAGCGGCGAACAAAGGTTGCCAGATTGGGCGTTTTTTAATTTGATTGTGCAAGTAAAAACCTTTTGGATAGGGTTTGGACTGGAATCAGTCAGCTACATCTGGCAACACAGAGAAGAGCACTGTGCCCAGCTGGATATTGGAAGTGTGCAGATGAACCAGAGATGAGACTGTGAAGAGACAGTGGTTTAGGTTTATTTCTGCAGAAATGCCTCAGCATTATAGCCCAGTCTTGTGCTGTGTTCCCTCTGAGGAGTGCTTTTGAAATCTACAAGCTTACAACGGAGGACTCATCGACCGTTTGTTAACGGAAGGATCAGGAAAGATGTATGCAGGGGCGGACTGGCCATAGGGAGCACCAGGACATTTCCCGGTGGCCAGACGGTGAATCTGGCCTACTATCCAACAAGTGAGTAAGTGTGATTCAAACAGTTGCCTCTTTATTTTCTCTAGCTTGTAAATGATGCATTTAATTGTGTTTTGTAACTTGTAACCGCTTGTAGTGTATCAGGTTAACTTGTATTCTCATGCCGCGTCTAAAAGCACATTTTAAACGTGACACGTGGCGCTTTGTTTACGGATTAAAATGCGTTTGTGAGCTTGCGTTTCACGGCTGTTTGTCATTGCTATGGCTACATCAGCTCTCCTACACACGTGCGGCGGTCCTGTTTCATAATGGTTCAGCTTTTGCCACTGTGTGCACTAATACTGAATGAGTGTGGCTGTTTTTGCTTCTGGTAAAAACGAATAGAGAAATATATGAAAAAGAATAGAGTGATATACTGGGGGACCGGGGGGTTAGTTTCAGGGGTGAGGTGTCTGAAATACAGGCGACTCCCGGGAAAAACGAGTGTTGGCAGATATGCTTACGTACACACTATGACTACTTCAATATTGATAAGCCATGGTGGGCATTCTCTCGCGCTGAAGACTGGGTCATCGGTCCAATCAGCGCAGTTTAGCATCGCGCTAAGGAGGAGTTTTGGAACAAATGAATTGCTGAACGATTCATATAGGAGTCGCTGGGATAATGAGGTAAAAATACATGCATATTATAAGACAATGAAAGTGTTTTTTGTCCATGCATGCATATTAGCCTGCTTTTGGAGACCCCCAAAACCATAATATGACCTTTTTAATGTATAATAGGGGCTCTTTAAAACTTTGCAGGATGTTTGCATTTACACTTGTTTTACACATGGGTGTCACGGTGATCCAGGGGATAGCACGATTGCCTCACAACAAGAAGGTCGCAAGTTCGAGCCCCAGCTGTGTAAGTTGGCATTTCTGTGTGGAGTTTGCATGTTCTCTTCATATTCGCATGGGTTTCCTGTGGGGCTCTGGTTTCCCTCACAGTCCAAAGACATGCGGTACAGGTGAATTGAATAAGCTAAATTGCCCATAGTATGTGTTGTGTAAATGCAAGAGTGTATGGGTGTTTACCAGATGCAGGGGCATCCACTGCGTAAAACATATCCTGGATAAATTGGCTATCCATTCCTGTCTCCAGGGGTCTGTCTTTTTATAAACAAAAAAATTCTAATAATAAACTACAAAATTTGTGTATTGACTTATTTTTTAAAAAAAGTAAAGAAAATGATTCTATATTTATGTTAGTGTAAATTATATTTTTATGTTTAAATACTCCATTTTCTTCTGGTTATTCTATGCTTTATCAGGGGTCATCACAGCAAAATGAACCACCAATAACTCTGGCATATGTTTTATACAGTCGATGCTCTCGACCTGCAAATCTGAGAGTTGGAAAACACTCATGAATTATCTTTTTAATAATAATATTATCAATATTAAACATTTTTTTTTTTTTTACATTTTAAGACATTTAATTATTAGTAACATTTTATAAGCCAATCACATGAAATATGAGCAGATACGAATGATAATCTAAGATTTGCCATTTCATATTTCATAATTAACTGCTTAAGACTTAAAATGAAATCAAATTGCATTCATCTTTGTACAAACAATAGCTAAAAGCTTCAGTATACGGGACGTTTCTACATCAATAAACAAAACCTCAGCGGTCTCCCTGTCATGTCGGCTTCATCTTTATGGATTCACATCTGCTTCACCTTCCTCTGACCTGTCACTGTCTGACCTGCTGGAGGTCTTTCAATCATGTTGGGGTCTTCACATTTCAATCAATATGAACACTGTCTTTAACTGTCAACAACAAAGCGAAGAAGAAAAAACTGCATCTCTTCGGGAATGCTTATTGCTAAATTTCAGACAGCAATTTCAGTATTTTTGTGTGCAGCTGTGAGTTTTATTTTTTCACTCGCTCATGCAGGAGTTTCAAAGCAATGGCCAAATTACTGAGGCGAAATGTAATGCGGTTATAGTCGAGTCAGGGGACACTGAACACCAGGTGAAATGTAACTCAATCTCGCAGAAGCCTTCACAAAGAAAATGAAGTCAATATCTGCACCCGAACAAAATCTACACTGCATATGCGACAACGGGGTCAGTGAGGTCTTTTAATGCTTTAGAAAGACTTATTTTCAACAAGACTGTATTTATTTAGTTTTTAAAAAATCAAACATGCTGTTGAAACAGTAACAAATACAAAATGTATAATAGTAAGAAGGGCATTAGAATGACTTTTTAACATTCTAATACATTTCTTATAAAGGTAGAGGTCACACTTTACAATAGGGTTCATTAGTTAATGTTAATTAATGCATTTACAAGCACGAAAAAACAATGAACAATATATTTACTACAGTATTTGTTCATGTTAGATAACGTTAGTTAATGAAAATACAGTTGTTCATTGTTAGTTCACATTAACTCACGGTGCATTAACAAATGTTAACAAGCATGAACTTGGATGTTAATAATGCATTAGTAAATGTTCAATTATCATTATTAAACGCTGTACAAGTGTTGTTCATGATTAGTTCATGTTAGTAATTGCATTAACTAATGAACCTTATTGTAAAGTAATAATTGTTTCTTATAAAATTGGAAATCTGTCTCTGCCTAAGAATAAAAAAATACATCTACAAAAATAACTGATCTTTCATTTCAGCCTTTATTCTGTTTTTATTGCAATCAAGTTAACTTTTTATTCTCAGAATTGCACGCTTGTGTCTCATTAAAAGGTCACCAAACATCAAAACACATTTTTTGAGATGTTGATAGTCATATAGGTGTCCCATGTAGCTAAAACACTATTAGGACACATATATGTCACAAAAAAAGTGAAAATTGGTTGTTTTTGCATTGTTCAAATTCGTTCCTCCGGTTTGAAAAGAAATGTTGAAGCAACGTCATGGCGATAAGATCATTGTGTAAATTCCAGCATGGAGACTGGATGTCTGTATGGGTGGGTACAATGTGACGTCTTTGAGTTTACAGCAATAATTCATGAGAAAGACTTGGTTCGAACCAGTCATTGTGCTCTGTTGTAATTGAGATGCAACCTCATTAATATGCATGATAGCTTCGAAGACTGTTTTACCAGTTACAGTGTTCATACGGCTGAGAGAAGCCACATTGTGTTGTAATTAAAACAAGTGAAAGAAGAAAGAAGAAGAAAAACCTACTGCCAGCTAGTGATTCAGAGGTGTTTTTGCAGAGCAACACAAGCAGCATGCAGAAGTATAAATGCACGGCTACACGCAAGGCAGGCGCCGCTGGTCACGCAAATCGCTTAATGCAGAAGTATAAACCAGCCTTAAGACAGCTCTGATTAGCCACACAACAAGGCATCACAATAATTCCATCTGATTAGGCATTCACCTCAGATGATCCCCTCAAGTGGACTCGACTCCAGGGGGGACTCGATTTTTCACCACACCGACCTCTTCAGGAGCTGAGAGAGGACCACGTGAGCTCTACTGGGGCTCTTATTGGCTGACGCTCAAGAAAGTCGCTCTTCATTTGCATGAAGTTGAAGGATTCTCAACTTTGTCACATTGCTCAACATGCCCACCTGGTAGCCAACCGTTGCTGTCACTTGTATAGATGGAGATTGACGGAAATCGCTCACTCTCCCCTGAAATGAACGGTCGCTTGTAGCTTTGCTGCTCCGAGTCGCTTTTGCTGCTGTGAGTGTCTTGTAGTGTGAACGAGGCTATAGAAATCATTTGTAACACTATTTACTCACCCTCAAGCGGTTCTAAACCTGTCTTTCTTTATTTTGTTGAGCATGACAGAAGATATCTTGAAGAAAGCTGAAAACCTGTTTGCCGTGCCTGTCATTTATCCTTCATTTCAGACGCATCTCCTGCCACCCTCCCGTTTTTTTTTTTTATTATTATTTCTTCCGAAGAATAATTCTTCCCATAATTTCACCCCCGTTCCTCAGCTTTTTGGTACAGTCTGTAACACCCCCAGGTCACCAATTTTGATATAGTATCCAATCGATGTGGCCGCCTGATACGAGGACCATAATACATAGTTACTAACACCACAGTATAGTTACTGACCCAGTTATCAACTGTGTTATTCAAACAAACAAACACCGCCACCTCAGCTTTACCAAACAAGTGGTGAACTGTTCATTTAGGACCAACCAAAACATATAATTCAACTATAGAATCGAGTTCAACCATAAAGCTGAATTTATTCTGAATGTCATTGTAGCTTAATTGTGTTCAGAGTTACTCAGCAGCTACAGTTTCCAGCTTATTATTTGAAATCAACATGATCATTGCTTGAGAAAACATGTTTGTACTGTTAGCCTTTTCACTCACTTTCTGAGATATTTCACTTTTAATCATCCTCGTTCTTCCCAGTGCACTTTCTCATCAGACTGGTGACGTGTCTGGGGACAAAGAAAAATGATCTGGAATACACAATAAAAGAAACTGGCCCCTGTGCTGCTTTCATGTTATTTGGGGGAATGTGGTGCATGATGAAAGACTGATGACACACTGACCACACACACCCTGAATGCCCCCAGCCCTCGCCGACAATGAATTACTACATGAATCATATACAGAAACACAGAGCTACTTTACAAAGCAATATGAAAAGCCGAACATCAAAAGGATCTCTCGATATTTAGGTCAGCGTTAGGCCTTTGCTTTGTGAAATGAGCACATCTCTGCGAGTCCTGTTGCTCTGAGGGAGGGCAGCTCAACTAATGATCTTATGATCTATAAATGAGATGTCCCTGAGCACTGCTACCAGGCTACAATACTCTATTATCACCAGTCCCGGACACCATTAGTACCTAGACAGACCATTATGACCATTTAGCAAGACGTCAGCAAATTCGCTACAGGCCAGAACTTCTCTGTGTGAATGAAGCTATCAATAAATGCACCTGGGGAAGGTGTGGAGTAGTACTGCGTTAAATTCAACTATGAAATGTCACAATTTCAAAACTTCAGTCAAGTTTAGTGAAAGAAAAATCATGATTTGAGGTTACATTTTGTATGAGGGTGTGCTAGAGATCTGCAGAGTGGATGGTAATATTATATGTATAGTGTATATATGTAATGTATAGTGTTGTGAATGCTATAATATAGCCTAAACATATACACTTTACTATATAATATGGTTCAAAAACAATATACACTACCTGACAAAAGTTTTGTCGTCAATTCCAGTTGTAAGAGCATAACTTGATAACTTAATAACTTGACTTCTAGTTGATCATTTGGAAAAGTGGAAGAAAGTGAATTTGTCAGATGAATCATCTGTTGAACTGCATCCCAATCGTCACAAATACTGCAGAAGACATATTGGAATCCACCTTGACCCAAAATTCTCACAGAAATCAGTCAAATCTGGTGATGGAAAAATCATGGTTTGGGGTTACATTCACTATGGGGGCATGCAAGATCTGCAGAGTGGATGGCAACATCAACAGCCTGAGGTATTAAGACATTTGAGCCACCCATTACATTACAAACCACAGGAGAGGGCAAATTCTTCAGCAGGATAGCTCTCCTTCTCAAACTTTATCCTCCACATCAATATTCCTGAAAGCAAAGAAGGTCAAGGTGCTCCAGGATTGGCCAGCCCAGTCACCAGACATGAACATTATTGAGAATGTCTGGAGTAAGATAAAGGAGGAGACACTGAAGAGGAATCTAAGGAATCTTCATTAACTCTGGGAGTCCTGCAAAAATGCTTTCTTTGCCATTCCAGATGTCTTTATTAATAAGTTAATTGAGTCATTGCAGGGTGACACGGTGGCGCAGTGGGTAGCTCTGTCACCTCACAGCAAGAAGGTCACTGATTCGAGCCTCAGCTGGGTCAGTTGGCATTTCTGTGTGAAGTTTGCATATTCTCCCTCTGTTCGCTTGGGTTACCTCCGGGTGCTCCGGTTTCCCCCACCAGTCCAAAGACATGTAGTAAAGGTGAATTGGGTAAGCTGAAATTGTCTGTAGTTTATGAGTGTGTATAGATGTTTCCCAGTAATGGCTTGCAGCTGGAAGGGCATCCGCTGTGTAAAACATATACTGGATAAGTTGGCGGTTCATTCCGCTGTGGTGACCCCCGATTAATAAAGAGACAAAGCCGAAAAGAAAATGAATGAATGTATGAGTCATTGCAGAGATGTATGGATACAGTCCTCCAAGCTCATGGGAGTCATACACAATATTCATTATTTTTCCACTGCACCATGACTTAATATTCTATACTGTACATTGTTTCTGTTAAATGACAAGAGTTTTGTCTAAGCAAAGTCAGACCTTACTGTCATAATAAAATAATTAAAAATCAAGGCATGATCATATTTTATTTTGGTAAAATAAGCTTAATCTAGAAGCCTTTGCCTTTCATAAAAGCCACTTTTGATATCAAATGATTAACTAGAAGGATGCCTGCACTGTCATCATTTGACGGCTCATCTTCTAGTTCTGGGTCTGCAATGAAACAAGTTGTTGGTCAGTAAGTGAAATACAAGAATAACCCAAAAAATAGAATAAATAGAAAATAACAGTAATAGAACAACAGGAATAGTTTCGTTTTATCTCTCTGTGAAAATATTACTGCAGATATTCAATAAAATATTTCTTTTTGTTATTCCAACTGCTGTAAAATTCCAAAACAAAATAGTAAAATTGACTGATTACGGTCAATTTGTTTGCGTCAAAGTACTTAAGGAGCTAAAGCAACCTGTACTCCCAGACTCTTCCCTAAAATAGCCATGCTCAGTTTTTTGCTGTGTCACAAGCTCTCGAACTAAATATAGAAGCATGTGACGCATTATGAAGACGCAAAGCATGATTTATATAATCGCAGCTGCATCCCACCACTCTCACCGCATGGACCTTAACCTTCATGAGTATGCAAATTCAACCCAGTGGAAGATGAGTGCATGCATGAGTGTATGAGAAACTGTTTGGCCATTTCATTTAGGTTACCCAAGAGATTGTGTTTAGCAGGAGGAGACAAGCTGAGGGGAGTTATGTAACTGAGTGCGGGGAGAGAATTACAGAAAGAATGAGTGCTTCATTGTGACATTTTCCAGGAACGGGGCATTGATGTTGTTTTTAATGATCCCTCACTTAAAGAAACCCCCCTGCGCAGAGCTACACAAAACACATCCATCACTGCACAACCAGCACAACTGCACGGGCAGATGCACACACACATGCGCAAATAAGTTGGAATTTATATGGTAATTACATAATCCTATCATGCTTCTGGAAGCCACTGGAGCGTAGTTATTTTCTGACTGTGCATATATTACTGCATTAACCACAATCCACCAGACCTCAGGCTCATCACTCACATTTGACAGTCTGATTATCTGCACATGTGTATTCTCATCACATTCACAACCATACAAAAACCTAACAACACACCCTCAAGACCCATACTAGATCCAGACCCTCAAGGCACAGATCCAGACCAGTTCCACACCATCTCGACCCAGATTTAGACCACACAGAGCCTCAAGACCTAGAACCAGACCAGTTCCAGACCCTCAAGACCAGCCCAATGCAGACTTTTGAGAGACAAATCCAGACCATTTCTAACCCTTGAAGGCCCAGATCCAGACCAGTAGCAGACCATCAAAACCCAGATGCAAACTGATTCACACCCTCAATACCTAGATCAGTTCCAGCTTTTCCACCTTCCAGACCCTCAAGACCTTCAAGACCAGACCAATGCAGGCCCTTTAGACACTGATCCAGGCCATAAAGACCCATATCCAGTACCAGTACCAGACCCACAATACTCAGATACAACTGGTTTCACACCCTCAATACCCAGACCAGTTCCAGATTCCAGACCCTAAATGCAAAAAATGCCGACTAGTTCCACACCATCAAGATCTAGGCCACATCCAGACCCTCAAGACCCAGAAACAAAAAAGTTCCAGAGCCTCGAGACTTAGACTAGTTCTAGACTATTGGAACACAGACCAATTCCAGATCCTCAAGTCCCAGAACTAGACCCCTTCCAGACCCTAAAGAACCAGAACCAAACAAGTTCCAGACCATCAAGACCAGACCAATGCAGACCATAAAAACACAGATATAGATAGTAAAGACCCAGATCCAAACCAGTACCAGACCCTCAAAACCCACATACAAACCGGTTTCACAGTCCACCCCTAAAAACACAAAT
>CAIGQQ010023817.1:29948-49864 GCA_903798035.1 Danio albolineatus
CTCTCTCTCTCTCTCTCTCTCTCTCTCTCTCTCTCTCTCTCTCTCTCAAGGCAGCACTGGGTGTGGTGTACTGGCTGAGTGACGGGGGTATTGTGTTGAACAGGAAATGTGACTTCCGGCCTAATCAGGCCATAAAGTCCAGCATACCTCCGTACCCTTCCGCTAAGCACATGATGTTTACATGACTCACAGATGACGGGTCAATGCCCAGAATGTAGAAGATCTCGATCAGTTTGTTCAAGGACATAGTCGCGTGACCGAACGGACAGGACAGACCATGCGGTGACAGTACCATCTCGTGTGTAGGAAATATGTCGCGGATCACAGGAGGTGAACACACCATGGAGGAGGTTGGCGCGTCTCGTCCGGATTAAGTGAAGCCGTAGGTTGGCCGTTAATCATTGGCTATAATCCTCACCTCCCCCACCGTCACAGACGGGGAGCCGTGCAGATACTCCAACGGCCTCTCGTCAGGGAGCACATGGATTGCTTTGATGCTCTCAACCAGAGTCGTCTGACAGATGGTCAGGGTAGTGTTTGTAACTCCGTGTGCTACAATGGCATGCACGTTGTCCTGGTGCTCAGCGATAAAGTCAAATGTCAGAGGGACTGTCATGTTCGCAGGCAGGTTCAGCTCCCTCAACATGTGCACCATCTCATGAATGACATGGTCCTTGTCTAGTAGTGCCTCCTCGTACATCTCCTCAGTTAGGTAATCTGGATCGATAAGGATGTACTCAAGGGTGGGGGTGTCACATGCCTGAAGGGCCACCCGAACCACATCCTCCCATGCCTCTGGGGAAGCGCAGATGCAATGCATCGTGACGACCAAGTCCCGAACAAGATTCTCATCCATGATCTTGGACCTGAGACATGCCAGGAGCTGAGGTCGCAACTGTGTCCACAATATCGTGTATAGAGAGTGCCGCCGGTAGTTGGCAAGAGCTGCCTCCACCTCATCGGTTTCATAATAGGATAGCCAGACGAATACGAGAGCGAGTCGCCCTTCTAATCCCGCAGAGAGAGCAGCTTCTCCAACATACCGGGAGGCCGTCAAAGGGTTGTCATAACACATAGGCGGACAGATTCCCGACAGGCGGTGGACTTGTATCACTAGGTCTGTTAGGCGTCCTGATTTGTAGATACGGTCTAACAACAAGTACCAGGGCAGATTGCGGGGGTTCTCTCTCCACAGCTTCTGCATTTGTCGACGAGCAGAGGTTCGAGATCCCATCCTGAACATCATATGATAGACCTGAACAAGGACACACTGAGTCAGCTCCTTGATAGGCGAGTGGCGAATCTCCCTCTCTCGGACTGTGTCGGCCCACCCACCGGGCACCCACTCTGCAAACTCCACCAGATCGCCTTGAGTCCTAGCCGGGAGCTCCAGCCTATTGCAAAGGCGGGTACTGCGGATGTGCGACTGCTCGGCTAATGATTGTATGATAGCCGCTACGGCCATCATCACAGGCAGAGCGTCACTTCCCAGGTCTCGGGGTCGGCGATCAGCAAGAGTTTGTGTGGCCAGTCTCAATGTTTCTTGACATGGCTGTGATCTTAAGACCTTCCAAGACGTGCTGGCGTGATGCTGGTATAGTGGTGGGATTCACTCGTATCGGTGGCTTGTGTATGGGGTTCATACAGTGTTTACAGTTGTTTGTGACCACCCAGTAAGTTCCAGTGTGCGATATATCAGACTGGTATTCCAGACCTATCTGCAGGATATGGACTTAGTAGCAGTATACTTGCAATAAAATGAGGGTGTAATGGTCAGTGGTTCCGCGGAGTGTCTCATGGGTGTTGGACTCTCCTGAGATCCACGTGTACAAGTTATAAAGTGTATTGGGCATGATGTGCTTGGTGTAATGGGGGATGCTGAATGGTGCCGCTCTTGCGTTTGGCCCCAAACGGTATGAGTTCTCGCGGATGCCCTTTGTAATACTGGGAGAGGAGCACAAAGATCAACTCCTCTAGATTGCTCTCAATGATGGACCCATCAGCAGTAACTTCTCCACGATTGACCCAAGATATGATGTCTAGCAGGGTCTTTATCTTAGAGAGAAAGGGGTTGCTCTCCACAATCTTAGTTTGTGGCATCTCTGACCCCAAATTTGTACGATGCCCGAGAAACGGCTTGTGCGGGCCTAGCGACCAGTGGGCTGATGGTGATCGTCGCAAGACCTGCTCTCTAGAGCTCAAAGTGTATGAGAAGTGGTTGCGTCTTGCGTATTGATCCGACATACCAATACTATCATTCATGATAGTCACCATGTGTGGCAGTGCAGGCATCGTCACCCCCACGACATCCTTGTCCCACAGCCGTCGAAGTCGGTGGGCCATTTCAGTTGTGCATTCAGTTTCTCGCCACCACTCGCCATAGTTGTCACCGCATCTAAACCGAGCCCTTCTCCACCTTTGCAGCTCCAATTCACCTCTAAGGACCTTTCTCAAGATCCGCAGAGTATGCCCGGCACCCCTCCTCATCACCAAGATGTCCTTGATAGATGACGACGTCTCAAAACGCCAAGTGCCTTCAGAGTGCACGCGAAGATGGAGCTGAAGATTCTGGCGTGATACTGCTCAGATGACGCAAGACATCTAACGACACGCTCTGTCCAGTCATCTTCTGCTGCTTCTATAAGCATGCGCACCTCAGAGTTCCAGACGACGGGTGCCAGTGCAGGCATCACTTCACGTCTGAGGAGTCCACTCGGCAGAGGCGGTTTCCGGATGGGTAGACTGTAGGGATCCCTCAATAACATTTCGAAGCTGTCTTGCACAACCTCAAACGTTAACGACTGAGTGAGACGAACACCAAGGTGCCGGGAGACCTTCAGAATATGTTTGATCAGATCCAGAAACATGGGAAGATGGTCGTTTTCCGCTCTAGTATAGAAGTTGGAAAGGAAGAGGACAGGCAGACCACCAGCGCAGGACGGGGTCAGCATAGCACAGTGCAGCTCATCGTCACTGGCGTTGTCCCACTCCTGATGTGTCAGGAGGTGTAAGTACCCCCAGAACAAAGCCACAAAATATGGCGGGTAAGTGCATGGCATGGTTCGTGCTGAGGAGATGTAATCATCCAGGGTAGACAGAAATGCGTTTGTCGCTCCGTAGCATTTCTGTATCTTGCGTACCCCTTGAGGCATCTCAACCCCTCCTAAGGAAGCGTTCTTACAGAAGATGATGTATGCTTCAGATCCGTAGCTGTCGTACAGCTTCATGTTCTGACCAAATTCCGTACGAGCTGTTTTAGTGACAACTGTTACAACTCGTTGCCTGAACACCGACATATCTATGTCACGCTGGTTGGGAGGTATCAACAAAGCCGCCTTATAATCGTCCCCGTACGCCATGACGAAAAAGTGGAGTCCGAACTCCCGCAGGGCGTACCGCATTTGGGGAATGTATGTGAGCATCCACGTGTACTGGTTCAGTCCTTCAATGCCACCGTCTTGAGCCTCCCAGTGGTATGTCCCCTTAGTGTCAGGGAGGTAGAAGAACCCGCGTTCGTATGCCAGCTGAGTCTTTCTGAAGAAATTCCGCAATCCGAAGGCACGATCTAAGATGTCGGTGCACAGAGGCTCAACAGTTTCGTGGCGGAAATTCCCACACCAACCTGACACATCAAAATTGATGTAGAGCACTCTCCAGCCGTTATACATGGCCTTCAGATTGCGAAATAAGTACAAGCGCTTAACCAGTGCCAAGTTATCGAGTGTCATCGCCTGATCCTCAAAGTACTGGTCGAGGAGGTGCTTCACGTTCTCTTCCAGCACACAACTCCTTTAGCGGTCCTGGTATGTCTTGCAACCGAACAGCCGACCTTCTACCTTCAACTCCTTCACTTTGGGGACTAGCTTTACTGCCAAATAGCTAAGAACATTCTCCATGTCATCGCTGCATGTCTGATATGTCTATAGATATCCTGTCAAGTTGAGCTCATCCTCGTGATGAAGCAGATGCACCAGGAGCAAACGGGTCTCTCTCCAGTCGATGCGGGAGGCCTCTTTCTCCAAGTAATGTGCAACAGCAGATTGTTTCAGCACAGACAGTGCCTTATCTTTCAGGTACTGTGCGTAGCGAGAGAGGTGATCCAGCTCTAGGATCTGCCCCAGCTCCACGTGGATATACGCCTCGCTACTCACGACTCCGTACTTCTTGGTGATGGACGAAAATTTTGGGTCTCGATTCAACCTATTGGCCTCCCGCAATGCAACTGGTGCCTCTGGGGAAATCGTCACAGGTGGCCAGCGCCCATTCTTGACTATGTGTTTCCTAATGAGTTGTTCCAAGGCTAGGTTGCGCGTCATTTGGACTGCATAGTAGTTGACATCCACTGCTTTAGTGGCACGCTCCTCAGCTTTTCTTGCTGTTGCGTGCATGTCGATCAAAGGATGTCCAGGGATTTTGATTAATCCTGCCAACACGTGTCGGAGTGGGGTGGATGACTGCTTGAGGATAGCCTCTATGTCACTCCCGTAGTAGTTAAACCCGACACTTTCCAGCTCATTGGCAATACTGTTGCGAAGGGTGGTATTGTTCCAGTCCTCCTACAGGGCTAGGGTCTCAGCCACCACAAAGCCCTCCATGGTTTTTGCAATATCAAAATATGCTGTGTGCATGGAAGCCAGATGAGACAACCTTCGCAACAAGTCCACGGCTATGTCATACGCATCCTTCTCATAGCATACTCCAGATGCGCTACGCAGCAGTACCAGGCTTGATATCATGTCGCACGTCTTATTATGCATTAGAAGTATGTATGTCTGAGGTAAAATCTCTCTCTCTCTCTCTCTCTCTCTCTCTCTCTCTCTCTATCTATATATATATATATATATATATACATATATGTTGCAGTCCTGAGCTTATGAACTTCAGTTTCAGTGCTTGCTTGAATGGAGCTTTCAGAAAAAATCAAACACATTCAAACTGATGGTAACATTTTACTTAATATTTGCTTTATCGAAGTCAGATATCAGTCAATATATCAAATCAAACAGTTTATAGGTAGCAACTACTGATTTTAACAGTTTTAACAAACATTCAGCCTATATATTCTGTCATCATTCAATAAAACTTAACTTTTCACAAATTAATATCAATCGTTTCTATTCTTTTATTAAAAGTCATGCACTTGAAATGAAACAGATAAAAAAAATGTTATGTAAATGCAAAAACCCAATAAAAGTAGATCAATGATAACAGAATTGTTTCTTATGGGGAACACTACATGTTAAAATCCTCCCTTTTAGAACATCCCAATTTCAAAATTTATTTGGAGAATGTATATCGGATGCAAACTCTTCATCCAAATACAATGGTTCTGCATTGAAATAAAAAATTTTAACATAAAAAACCCATCAAATCCTTTTTTTCCCTTTTTTTTTTTTGAAAAGCCACTCATAATCAGTTGGAAATTATGCATTAGAATGAAAATCACCAAAAGACATTATTATATCACTCAGGACTGGGTTATTTAGGGATAGACTGATCTCACATAATACCCCCCTGTGGCCAATGCAAAATTGCCTCTTAACTAATTGAAACACCATTCAAAATGATTACTCTAGTTACTGGGCTTACGTGTGTGGATGTTTATGCTTACAGCTCAAGCATGCTAAATCACTTTTTCCTTATTTCCATAATTATAACTAGCAAACTGCCAAGTACAGACAAGCAATTTTGTTATTAATGTGCAAATATTCATGAATGATAACAACATTTAACAGCAACAATAGTGCTGAGAATGTTGTTAAGAATATGTAAATGCGGTGCCTTTTCCTGTTAGTACCAAAATAAACAAACATTAAAATGACGGGTAAAAGAACAGCATCTGATCAAATTGATGTGGTTAAGTTTGCACAAGTTGCGCAAATCGTAAGAGTCATGAAGACAGATGTAATTAAAGTAATTTAACCTGCGCTATTGTTATACTAACACTATTATGAGTGTAAAGTATAGCTGACAATACAAATAATATACAAAAAAAAAGGATGTTTTAAAGGTGCAGTATGTAAGTTTGACACCCAGTGGTTGAACTAGGTATTGCACATCTGATTCAAAACAAACGCAAGCGCAGGTTGCCAGATTGATGACACCAACAGCAGCGTGCCTGACTGTCGAGCCTAAAGGCTGACTTAAATCCTGTTCTAAATAAAAGCAAAGGCAGGCTCAATAGAAGAAATATTTTCCATATTAAAAGGAATTTTTGTTCTAACCAACACCTAAAATGTATATTTTAAATACAGCTTCTATATTTTAGAAAACTGACAATGATCACCCCAGGTTCACCTTATGTGCTTTATTCAGTATTAAATGCTAATAATGTGAGTTTGAATGCCATTTTACGTGACATTTATTGCCATACTACTGAAAGCAGCAGCAGATAGTTTACCTCTGATCTTAAAAATAAAATAAACCATTTGAAATGGAATTTCAGTGTGAGCCAACTCATATCAGTGATTTCGCATGTACATTTAGTAATGTTAAAGAGGTTTTATATGAATTAAATTGTAAACCTTACCATTTTGTTGCAGTGCAGTAAGTGCACACCTGTTCTGTGCTTCTGAATGGCTGTGCTGACAAGAATGTTCACTTTACTTATTTCTTAAATACCTGCAACCATACTATTGTATTTTTATGCTTTAGAAGAGTCAGAAACAAACATACAACACCTTTAACAAAAAACGGTGTCACAGTCTCTTGTCTCTGTTGAGGTTGTGTCATGTGATGTTGTTGTTCCGTGTTCCATGTGCTTTCTGTTTGTATCATGTGATTCATTTGTTCTGTTTTCCGATGTTTCTTGATGATTATTAGTTCCACCTGCTGTGTCACCCCTGTTGGTAATTTGTGTAATCATGTCATGTGTATTTAAAGCCCTGTTTTCAGTTCAGTCTTTGTCTGACGTTGAATTGTCAACATGTCCTTGTGAGTCGTGCGTGGCGATGGTCTACTGTCTGTAGTGAGTGTTTTGTTAATAAATAGTTGTATTGAATACACAATTTTACCTAAACATTGGATTGTCTCAACACGATCTCATGGCAATTCGTAACTTAAAACAACCCAGCATTTTTGAAAGTGTAAATCAGATTAGATTAAAGTCTAAATTAATTTCTTACAGAAAAAAAATGCTGTATGGGTGTTTCCCAGTGCTGTGTTGTGGGTAAAGGCTGATTTATACTTCTGCGTCAAGCGCACATGTATGGTCCAGCGCAGGGGTGCTCAACCCTGTTCCTGGAGAGCCACCCTCCTGCAGATTTCAGTTGCAACCCTGATCAAACACACCTGAACCAATTAGTTCATTAATTAGCACTTGATAATTACAGGCAGATGTGTTTGATATGGGTTGCAACTGAAATCTGCAGGAGGGTGGCTCTCCAGGAACAGGGTTGAGCACCCCTGGTCCAGCGCATAGCCCTCTCATGCCTCTCAAAAAATTTAAATATACATCGCAACCAGTGTTGGGTGTCACGCGTTACTGTAATTAAATTACTTTTCCACTGAAAATGTAAAGTATCTAATTACTGTTCATTTTTAGGTATTTTAATTACAGTTACTTATGTACTTGCGTTACATTGTAAAATAATTAAACTCGCTGAATAATCTTACACAATTTCATTAATTTATGTTCTAAAGGTAAAAGTAAACTCTGGCGCTTTAAAATCATCGTAGTGCAGATGCATGTGATAGCGCCACGCGCCAGTTTGCTGTTAGTCATAAAGCGGAAGATGTCGGACTCAGCTGAAGCGAGTGGCTGTTTTACGAAATGAAAATATTCCCAGACAAGAACATTACAGTATTAATCAATTTATTTTTCCTCATTGCGTGCCTGTGTGCTGTAGCGCGCGGCTTTTTCAAGGCTATCGCGCACCTTACATGGGCTGGTTCATGAAGATTACTATGAGAAAGGCTAGGATAACTACGCAGATGGGACGGAGGGAGTCGGCGAATTTAACATGACTGATGCTGCTCTGTTTACAGAGTAATAAGACACCTTTTGCTCGACCGGATCACAGGTAAACAAGAGAGATACAATCCAGTTCAAAAACATGCCGTATAAATCTTAAGCCTTTTGTCCACTTCCGATCATACTGCACGGGCTTTCATTCTAATACCGCAAAAAATAATGTTTTTTTTGTAAAGATTGCATGATCCTGCCTGATCGATAGATATGCAGAATAACATTTAAGAATGTTACATTGCATACTAAAAATTATTATGCATGTAATTATTATAGATTTTTTTAAAATAGAATATATTAAAGATGATTCAGAAAACTAAAAGGCTAAACTATTTCATGTTTGACTCATATGTTTTATATAAGTATTTATTATTTACAGAGTTCAATTTTTATTATTTGTCCACTCAAGGTTTATAGGGATTTCAAGAAGTATTTAGTTAAGTTACTTATTGAGTAATTAAGTTAATTTTCAGACACAGTAATTAGAAAAGTATTTTAAATACAATATTGATTAAGTAATTAGTAATTAATTACTTTTTTTAAAGTAACTTACCCAACACTGATCGCAACAACACGTCGCGCAGGCTCAGTGATTGGTTGGCCTGGTAGCAATGACAAGTGTGGGTGTGACTGAGAGCCGCGCAAACCCATTGGAGTGTTTACAAATGTCGAGTCCAGTGAAGGAGCTCCAGGTGGAAAGTATTGTTTTATGTTAACCTTATTATTAAAGTTGTTTGGACGTCTGCCGGACCTTTAGCAACTTGTACATTTAAGGTAGCGTTTAACAAAAATAAATAAATGTGAAAAAACTCGACACAGTAACATAACCTAACTGCCAGCTAGCGTTTTGGAAGTGTTAATGTAGAGCAACACAAATAGCACGCAGCAGTATAAATGCACGGCAATGCGCGAGGCAGACTGTCACATGGGTTAAGGTGAATACATGGGTCGAGGCGATCACTCAACGCTGAACTAAAAGCCAGCCTTAAGGGCAGGAGCGGTGCAGGCCTAACTGACCCTCTAAGAAAACGACAACCATGTTGCCCTCACGGTGCTCATGCAAGTGAAGAGTGGTGTGGTCGTGGGTGGTTTCGTAGAGTAAAGTGAAGGAGAGGGGGGATCTTAAATATTCATATGAAAAAAGAGACTCCCAGTAGTGTACATAAATGTCACATCCTTTAAATTTTCCTGGCAAAATGCCCTGAGACCTTTAAAAACCAGTCTAAAGGCTTTCACTGACAACGAAAAGTTGGAGGTTGGAAAGGTCTAATTTTCTTAGAAGCTGTTCAAACACTGCAATAGACGGCAATCAACAGAAAGAAATTCCAACATATAGCCAGCATGTTAAAACAGAGTACAGAAAATAAAAGTGCTCTTATTTCTCCGAAGATATCATGAGCTGTATTTCTTTCTTTAACAGTAAACCAATATATTGTAGACAAATGGCAAGAGCAAAGGCTCTAACGTCATTCGTGAACCGTAGTGCGCAATAAAGGTTGAATTGCTATCACACAGGGCCAAATTGAGAGGATACCTGACTCACACGCATATAAATGATGGTCATCCTGCAGGAATCTTCAGAGGAGAACAACAGGCTTCCAGCCGGGCACAATCTGCATTTCTCCTCACTTTACCCTTCAATCAAACCCCCTCCTGGGAGTCATAATTAGAGGTGTGCTGCTGTTGTGGTTTTGTACATTTGTCCCCAGAATGTGTACTCTTTTGTCATCCCAGCACCTGCGCTGGGAGGGTGAGAGTACGAACGTCACAATGACACCAGGTAATTCAATACTGCAGACAGAGACTAAAATATCAGAGAGATTTGGAGGTGGGCTGTTTTGACGTGTGCCTGTGAGAAGAAACTACCTGCTAGCAACAACCTAGAACATAGAAACCTTTTCATATAACCAATTACCCCTTTGAAAATGTATCATTTTTCCATTACTCAGTTAAATATAAACACTATATTTTGGTGCATTTAAACAAAACAGTTTTATAAAGGGCACCTTTTTTGAAAAATCGACTTTTTAAGCTGTGTGGACAGACATATATGTAGGTATAGTGTATATACCATCATATTAGGGTGATATAAACACCCAGTTATTTATTTTTTTATTTAACAACATCGACCAATTGGAGCGGTTTTGAGACCAACCGCAACTCGACGTAGGACTGCGGTCCCCCCGCCCACTGAATTGATTGACAGCTGCGTATTAACATGTCTCCATAGTAACGCGTATAATTATATAAACAAGACAGGGCATGCGCAAAGCAACCGGGAATAAAAGGTCTGTTCAGTTTGCTAAGGTCAAATGTGATCAAGAGTGAGTTTTACAAGTTTAAAATGTTTTAATACAGTGCATGTTTGTGATGAACTACAGCTATACAGCTTTACTTCATCACCACGGCCGCGTGTCAGGATAATTATTAAAAGAAGACGATTCAATCTTGGTTTGCTGACGTTAAATCAGGTTTATATTAAACATTAACGTAACAGATATCCATACAGCAGTGCATATTAACCTGTATCCTGTGACATATTTGCTTGCAACAAGAGTGCAAAGCTTGATGCGCGCGCTGTCTGTCTGTGTGTGTGTGTGTGTGTGTGTGTGTGTGTGTGCGTGCTCATGAACTTTATAACGACATTGTGTGTGACTCATCATTTCAACTCCACAACAAACACATCAAACAATCATTGGTAAAGTTCTTACTGTAGTATTTCTCACAAATGTTTCGTGAGATCTGCGTCCTTTACGTCTGTCTGACGCAGCCGAGGGCAGAGATTGAGGCACACTGAACGGTGGGCGAGGAGGACTAGCCTTAAAGGCCCAGTACCAAAAACAGCAAAAAGCTGTTTAGAGCTATAATACACAGACTTCAGACAGCTATAATCAATAATCTGATGAGTGTTTTGAGCTGAAACTTTACAGGCAAACTCTGGCTTATATTAAATATAAAAAAAGGGGTAAAACATGTGCCCTTTAAACTATTGTATTCATTAAAATAAGAGTTTGGTCACATTACATCTTTGTGAATAAAAAACAATACACTTTCTAAATTCTATTGAGGTGTTGCAAGAAATACAAACTAATTTTTTTTTTACTTTTATTTTTTATGTTTTTCTTGATTTTTCTCTTTATTAAAATTTGATTTAATTTTTTTTAACATATTCTTTGGGGTGTGCTAATTTGTCCACTGTGATCTTGTGATTTTGTTAGATTACTTCCAGTTTTGACTTTGCTCCTGACTGTACACAAATATATTATTGTATGAACAAAAGTGAGATCAATCCGCTTGTTAAGTGTGACGTCACGCGAAGCGGCTTCTGGGTCCAAGCACTCAATCAGATTGTATGGGAAAACTCATCAAATGGTAAAAATAAACATTTACAAAGCTATGTAATACTTCCGAAAATCAATGTATTTATCCATGCCTAATATCGGATGGCCAGAAAGTGATATTTTTTATGATTTTTTATAAATTGTTAAGAGACCAGAGACTATAATATATATAATTATGTATATATAATCTTTAATCAAATGATAATGATCACGTCATATGACTTTATATGTCACCAAAGCACCACAGGTGAACAACCCAAGCACATTAAATTCCCCCTGTAAATGATTAAATACAGCCTCTTCACCTCTTTCCATCAATTAAACATTCAGTGGCTAAGTTACATGATGCTGAGAGAGGCGTGATGAGCTGTGTGTAAGGATGACATGCTGACGGACTCTGAATCACTTGGACTGAATCACTGACATTCGTCCATTACGTAATTTGCAGTTATCTAATTTTAAAGTTCAGTGTAATTCAAGCTTCCACATGGTATTAGATGCATTTTGTCAAACCGACCACAACTGGGTGTATCAAATGCAGTTGTAAATGTGGTCTGAAAGGTTTCAAGCTTGTCCCCATTCAAATCACTGAATATGCATTTGACCTTATTGCTTTCACAGTGCAGTTGTTAAGGGACTAGCTCACCCAAAAAAAACAGATTTTTAAAACAGATTTATTAATTATTCATCCTCATGTCGTTCCAATCCCCTGAAATCTTCAGAACACAAGTTTAGATTTTTTTAGACAATATTTGAGAGCTCCCTCATCCTCCATATATGTCCAGATATGCTAAAAGTTCAGAAAAGAAACCCAAAACATTTTTCCAAAACTTTCTGTGTGACTTCAGAGGTTCTGAACTGTAATCACAAGAAGCTTCAAGAACATTTTTTTGTTTGAATACACTATGAACAGCAGCCACTCTAATTATTTTCTTTATTTGCCATTTCCACCTGGGGAACTCATCCCAAGGCATCTAGAGATTGTGCAGCACCACTGATGTGATCCAAGACCTGTGAAGAGATGATGCCAAGGTATCCATAATCCTGGACCAGGCAGTATCCTGAGAAGATGCCGTGGCAGTCATGAAAGAGCAGAGGGCATGAGATTGATTCCTGAAAGGCCCAGTGACAGACAAGTCTTTGCATTGATCCCGTGGGCCAGCCTGAACACCCGTCGGTGACTAACTCCCACCTGCAGCTTCTCCACGATGGACATGCAGCATTCTCCAGCCTCCGGCGCATAGACTGCAGCTCTGCACAAGAAGTTTGGCCAGAGGAGTAATGGTCATGCCCAACTGAGCCTGGTTTCTCTCAAGGTTTTTTCCTTCATTTTCGCCAATTGGTGAACTTTTGTTCCCTGCCACTGGCTTGCTTGGTTTGGGACTTGTGGAGCAAAATTCAACTCTGAAAACTGAACTGACACAGTTTTGACTTACTAGACCTTCTATATTAAGCTGCTTTGATGAAATCTACATTGAAAAAGCACTATAGAAATAAACATGAATTAAATTGACCTTAATTTTTGTTTAGTGAAAAATTTAAGTTTAAATATGCCTTATTTTATTTTTATTTTCTCTTGTGCCTCAAGTCAAGCGTGCATTTAGAGTTAGCAGTGTTGTATTGCCTATAGTAAATGTGCATGTTTATTTAATGCAGCAGACGCTGACAAAGGGGTTTTTACAGTTTTTAGCACACAATGTTCTTGGAGCTATGTGTGATCACAAATGTACACCTGAAGTTCATTTTCTGGACTTTGACAGGTCCCAGGACCACTGCTGTCAATGGAGGATGAGGGAGGAGGTAGCTCTCAGGTTTGATTTAAAATATCTCAATTTGTGTTCCAAAGGTGAACAAAGGTCTCAGGAGATTGGAATGACATGATGCTAAGCGATTAATAACAAACATCATGTTAAATAAACATCATATGAACTGTGTAACAATGTGATCTCTTAAATGGCCAATGTGATTGTTTGTGATTATACATAAACATTTTCTGGTCCATCAACATTTTCATATTCAGCACTAAAATTAACAGTGTCAAAGTATACATTCACCTGCCACGTTACCCTTATTGCAAACATTGTGTCAATCCCAATTTCATCTGTTACACAATTAGTAAAAATGAATAAATCTCTAAAACATGTCAACAAGATCATATTCTTTACAATCCTTTCAAATCATGTATTAATATTTAAATGATCATTAAATCATCTGAAACAGAAATCAGCCATGATCTGCCCAAACTTTAGACATATAGAAAGGAAAAAGAACAAAAAGTATCATTAGACACAATCATTCATAATATATAACTGAATGAATTAAACATGAGCATAATAAGGCCATCTAACAGAAATGTAGCACATTTAAAGGTTTATTCACACCAATGTGAAAACTGTCATTATTTATTTACCCTTTTATGTTGTTTCAAAAACTTATGAATCTTTCATTCATATTCACCAACACAAAATGAAGACAATTTAATAAACTGAGATTTCTGTCCCTCTGTTCATAGTCTTTTTAACCCAAACTTGTTTAGAGATTGAAGATGTTTTGAGAGACACAATGAAATAATTTGAAGATTTAATTTAGTCTTTTGTTTACATAGAAACTCATAGAAATGTGTATACATAGAAAAATACTTACCTAGAAACTTACTTAGAAACAGAAGCTTTGCTTTTGTAAGAAAAAAAAATATGATTTGTTCTTGCAGTAGCTGAAAGACATCACTGAAGCTAAGCAGGGCTGAGCCTGGTCAGAACATGGATGAGAGACCACATGGGAAACTAGGTTGCTGTTGGAAGTAGTGTTAGTGAGGCCAGCAGGGGGCACTCAACATGTGGTCTGTGAGTCCTAATGCCCCAATAAAGTGAACACTATACTGTAAGTCAGTGCCGTCTTTCAGATGAGATGTTAAACTGAGGTCCTGACTCTCTGTGGTCATTAAAAACCCCATGGCACTCCTCGTAGGGGTGTAAACTCAGTGTCCTGACCAAAATACCCTCCATCGACCCTTACCTAACATGGCCTCCCAGTCATCCCCATACACCGAATTAGCTCCGTCACCGTCTTTCCACTCCACCAATAGCTATTGTGTGGTGAGCGCACTTGACGCCATTGTCCTGTGGCTGCCGTTGCATCATCCAAGATGCTACACACTGGTGGTGGTGTGGAGAGACCCCTCATCCCCATGATACATGAAGTGTTTTGGGGCACATTGCATTGCATTCCATGTGATGAGCTTCATTGGTTCTCAAACTTCAAGTAAGCATGCCAATTTAACCTCTTAAGGCCCAAGCAGTTTTTTTGCATGCATTTTTTTATTTCTCTTTGCTATTTGGGCTTATTAGAACCTAATTAGAATAAAACCCGAGTATCATATTCTGATATGATGTACTTTTAGAGAAAAAATGATGTCCATATATGTGGACGTGTGGTTAAATACACAAATACACACATATTTTTTGAACATGTTTTGACTATCACAAAGTAAAAAAAAAAAAAAAATAAAATTGCCCATTTTGGACTGTTAAAAATAGTGTTTGGGACATTTCATATGCTACAAAACAGCGGATGACACTGCATGTCTGTAACAAAATACAAAACATACAATGTATACAATTGTGATATAAGAGCTAAAAATGTGCTGTCCACGTATGTGGCCACTAAGCCCTAGGAAGTTAAATCATGTTTACATTGTGTGTTGACCAGTGTTTAGCTTCAATTTCAGTTTAGCTTGAATTAATTCAAGTTCAAATTGATTCATTTTTGTATCCTTTTATGAAGATTTTGAATAGTCAGAGTTTTTAAAGGGATAGTTCACCCCAAAAAATGAAAATTCTTTTCTTGTTCTAAGCCTGTTTGACTTTCTTTCTCATGCTGAATACAAAATAAGATATTTTGAAGAAAGCTAGAAACCTGTAACCATTGACCTTCGTAGTATTTGCTTTTATTAATATGGAATAAATGGCTAGAAATTTTCAGCTTTCTTCAAAATATCTTCCTTTGTGTTCAACAGAATAAAGAAACCCATAAAGCCAAACCTTACTGACTTATGCTTCACTCGATTCATTCAAGCGTCAAATTCCCTTCATAATAGACGTGTATTCACGTCATGGGCAGGGCTTCTGTCTGCCCGGTGACTCTAGCTTTGTTGCTAATTTGCTAACATGGATTTATTGAGATTTAAAGCTGTGCTTTATGTGCACTAGGAAGACTGAAAAACAGTGTAGATTCTTTCGGAATACTAGAATCATTAGATCCTTACTGAGGTGCACCCAGCTTTGATAAACCCAAGTTTATCGACTCCTTTAGAAATGGCTCCTGTATGATGGAGGCTTTCGGCTGTGCTTCAGACTGAGCCGAGTCCAGTTTGATGAGCTGTTGTCCGGTGTTGGCAAGAGGATTTCCCATCGGGACACCAACAACAGGCACTGTCATAATAACACCCCTACAAGAGTAAGCTCCTGATTGGTTTATGCGCAGCATATGTTCGCTGAAGTTCAGATTTTCCAAACTGTTCAGAGGTTCGCACGAATCATGCAGCAGGATATCTATTCGCATTGACTTAACATGTAAATCACTCACTTTTCACACTTTGTCTATGTCTGGTGTGAACACAACATAAAGATTTGACCACTCAAATGAGAGTAAACTAATTTTAACAAATAACATATGGGTACATTACATTTTTGGGTGAACTATCCCAAAGAAGAAGGGACAGAAGTTGAAACTTTTATAACGGTACATGAAAACTACAGCAAAACATGGTAAGAGAACAGTGGGATGAAGGGGAAGGGGAGTAAGAGGATGACTAGTGAATAGGCGAGTAGGTTAATCAGGTGTCCTACTATGTCCAGAGACTCAGAGTGGGTGTACTGTTTCTTGTGATATTTTGGCAGAGCGATTGGACCCCCCCCCCCCCCGATTCAACCTACATGTTGGAGTGAAGAAGGTTATAGGATTGTGAATGGGAAGCGAGAAAATAGAGGGAGGGAGGATGGGTTCAAAGAGAAGGAGAAGAACAGTGCTAGAGGGATCGTCTTCCTTAAATACTTTAAGGGAGTAGGTGATTGTTTAAGGAGACACAGTGAGGCGTAGTTGCGCCACTGAGCCTTTATTAACAAGTTAACTCCATCTAAAAGTGGAAGAAGAATACTGAGAGTTTGATTATGTTAGCTAGTTGAGTAGTCCTAGCACTAAGTACAGAAGAGTTTATTAACACACACACATCAGGGTAAACAAACATTTTAATACCAAGGTCATTAAAAAACACAAGTATAGTGACGCTAAAGCATGATGTAAAAATATGTCATCACAGTCTGTTTATAGAGTCCACAGTTTCACTGAATGGCTGCTGTTGGTTACAGATAACCAGCTTAGACCAGTCATACCAGCCAGCTCATGTAGTCGCATTAATCTCTCCTCTCACTCCTTCTGGAATCTGCAGTGGTTACAGACTTAAATCTTTTAGCTTTGCTACGTCACTTCAGCAAACAACTGTGACTCACAGGTCTGACAGCCAATCAAAATGCACCACCTTGTTGCGTTTTCCACACAACCTCCTTATACGTCATTTACCCTTCCCAGAGGAGACATCGCCTTCATCGGGATGTTCCCTCTCATTTACTCACATAGTAAACAGCTTAAGTTAAAACACACTAGACACAACAGACCGTCACTGTCACTAAGGCTTATTTCAATGCTGTTAAAACGGTCTCAGATTATTAAATCAGTCTGAAGTGCAAACACTGACACAAAACAGGACATGCAAATATTTAGTTGATCATATGTCCATAAGACATTCAACAAATCCTTTTTGAATAACACTCTCCCATTCATCATCGCCTTATGGCTGCCTGGCTGTCACACAACACTGAGTATGTCCCTTTTTAACAGCAGTTATTTTGACCTGCGTAAGCCAGGATGATCTCCTTAGCAGGTGAAGGCTAACAGTGAAACGGTTAAAGTGTGTGTGAGTTGCGTAGCTAGACAGTGCTTATAAAATTAGCGTTCGCTCCTACTGTACCACGAAAGGTCAATTAAAATTCATCAGAGAATAAAAAGAGAAAGTTAGGCTACACACACATAAGCTTACCCTAAGCATATATTACAACTACTATGAATTTTAGATTTTAAACAATTTAATGACTTAAAATATACATTTATTGACATGAAATAATATAATATAGTTCTCCTTTAATTAACAAATGATTAATTATTAATTTATTCATTAATTTTCCTTCGGCTAAGTCCTTTTATTCATCAGGGGTCTATGCAGCCAAAGAGGGGTGCCAGAATTTTTTACTTTATATAAATAGGCTAATAATTAAATGATAATAGTTATCAATAATATACTACTAGTACTACTCATTTTTGTTACTATTTAAACTTATTACATAAAATTTATTGTTTTTGAAAATGAATAGTTAATAAAAGCTTTATCCTGGAGATGCAAAATTTATACCCGCAGATCTAGAAGAATCACCCATATGCTTAAATAAATGTAATCAATCTGAATGAATCTACTTTGAATATATTAGCAATTCGATTCACATTTTAAATTGTATGACTACAGCCCGATTGACACCCTCTGCCAATGCATTGATGAAATTAACAATTGGATGTGCCAAAACTTTCTTCAGTTAAACAAGGAAAAAACTGTTAACATTGTCAGTCATTGCACTCGGGAACAGAGATGAGTTTCGCAAGGTGAATATGTCTTTGGCTCTGAGGGTCAAACAACAAAAAATAAGGTCAAGAATCTTGGTGTGATTCTGGAGTCAGATCTCAGTTTCAACAGTCATGTCAAAGCAGTCAGTAAATCAGCATACTATCATCTCAAAAACATTGCAAGAATTAGATGCTTTGTTTCCAGTGAAGACTTAGAGAAACTTGTTCATGCTTTTATCAGCAGCAGGGTGGATTACTGTAACGGCCTCCCCACTGGCCTTTCCAAAAAGACAGTCACACAGCTGCAGCTCATTCAGAACGCTGTGGCTATAGGATTCAGAACCAGGAAATCAGAGCACATCACACCTGTCCTTTACACCTTTACACTGGCTCCCAGTTACATTCAGAATAGATTTTAAAGTATTACTACTTGTCTATAAATCACTAAATGGCCAAGGACCTCAATACATTACAGATATGCTCACTAAATACAAACCTAATAGATCCCTCAGATCATTAGGATCATATAAACTAGAAATTCCAAGAGTTCAGTCAAAGCAGGGTGAATCGGCTTTCAGCTATTATGCCCCCCACTGCTGCATAAGCTTCCAGAAATGATTGGCTGTGCTCCAACATTAGGTACATTCAAATCAAGACTGAAAACACATCTGTTTAGCTGTGCCTTTACTGAATGAGCACTGTGCTATGTCCGACAGATCGCACTATTGTGTCTTTCTTTTCTTTTTCATTCTTTTATAGCTTGTTTTAACACATTTAAATGTTTTTATGTTTTTTTATTATTTGTTTTTATTTTCTTATGCTTTAAATTTTATTCCTGTTTATGTAAAGCACTTTGAATTACCACCGTGTATGAAATGTGCTATATAAATAAATTTGCCTTGCCAAAATTAAATGTTTTTTTAACAGCAGCACATATGCAGTCATCAGTTTCAAAACCAGAAGAAAACACATCAGTAATGTCACTGTAGCAGCCACAACCACTATTGCTACTTATTTAATAAATTGCAAATACTGTACATATAAGAACAGATTTTCATTAGCAAATGTTTAATATATTTGTAGTCTCATCCAGTGACAGATTTGTAATGCCAGATTCACTGCACAAAATCACTCCAATTTTCATTCACAGAGAGTATTGGAAAAAATAAATAAATAAAATAAATCACTGAAAACGAACTGAAATCATAGGCAGATCTTTGCTCATTCATCTAAGTGACAAATGTGTTTGCGCTGTATTATCAAAGATGGCACCAACAGGAGAATCTGTACGCTCCATTCACACTGGGAAGACAAAGATCAATCCATTTGTCAATTTGTAACAACACATATGCCGTCAGATTGTTAGCAACCTGTCACTAGCACAAGCAACTGGATTTCACACATGGCAATGATGAAATGCAAAGCCGTCTAAATCTTCATGGGATTTGTTTTATTTTTTTATTTCTGTGCTCCGGCTGCATGAAGGTATCTTAAGAGCTTATCCCTTAACACAAGCCATCTATCAGCTTTAACAGCTAGAGATCACAAGGGGATGTTCAAACTGTAACTATGACCATGTTAGGCATATTGCTCACAAAACTGGGCTGAAATGGCTGAAGCTGTCATTTCTGGTCTGATTCGCTTGCTTGAAATATTCAAAGAAAGCTTCCTATCATTGTTTACTGTTGAGTTACTTTGGAATGACTCCACAAATCACTTGCATTTTGAGCTGTAGTGCCTGCAATAATAATAATAATAATTATTATTATTATTATTATTATTATTATTATTATTATTATTATTGTCATTATTATTAGTATTATTCCTTACATTTACATAGTGCTTTTCTGGGTATCAAAGTGGTTTACACATGTTGGTGGAATCTCCCCTACCACTACCAGTCTGCAGCATCCACATGGATGTGACGGCAGCCATTTTTT